>VZRI01009301.1:5338-48560 GCA_013397515.1 Upupa epops | reverse complement strand
TTGGTTGTTTTTAGGTTGGACTGGATGATCTTTAAGGTCTTTTCCAACCTCATCATTACTGTGATACTGTGATATTGTGATATTGCTCTGGCACATGGCCTCGGTGCAGAGAATGACGTCAGGCACATCTCATTTCTTAGTGCAGAGATGGCCGAGTACCTTGAAGCTCAAGGCCTGAGTTCTCTCCAACACACCTCCAATCAAGGTAACCACATGTATATACCTTTTCATAATTATTTTTCTCATCTGTTGTCAAAACGACAACTTCTATCTACTCTCCTGCCTTTGCACAATTGTTGGCCATAGTGATTAGTGACACGCAGGCTACTAAAAGGAGGTAGCAGTGAGGTGCATGTTGGCCTCTTCTCCTAGGTACCTAGCAATAGGATGAGAGGAAATGACCTCAAGTTGCACCAGGGAGTCTTAGATTGGGTATTAAGAAAAAATTCTTTACTGAAGGAGCAAAGATTGGAATAGGCTACCCAGGGAAATGATGGAGTCACCATCCCTGCTGGTGATCAAAAAATGTGTAAATGTGGTGCATAATTTAGTGGGCTTGATAGTGCTGGGTTACTTGATGATCTTACAGGTCTTAATGATGCTACAATTCTATCAAAGGTCTGGCATTTCTCCTTCAGGCTTTTTTCTCTCTTTTGTAAAGATACAAGCAAAGTCCTAAAGATTTACTGTCTCATCCAGTAAATGAGACAGTTCCCTCTGTACTGAAAAGCACAAATGTTGCATATTTCATTCTTTCACAGGCACAGAATTATCAAGCAGTGAGACCAAAATAAGTTCTGGTTCCCGTTAAATCAAAAGAAAATATAAGCAAGCAGTCAGGCTGTCCCAGTTCCGCTCAAATTCAAGTCCTTGCTCTTCCAAGCCTGGTAACTAACTGTCTATCCAGTCTGGTGGCTGCCCTAGGCAATAGCCACATAGCCTCCTGCTCACCCAATAGACCTTGCAGAGGGTTTTCAGCAAAATGGCCTGTTTCCAGCAGATGAATATTAGCTGATGACATGACCTAGCTTAAAGTTGTAATTACAGCTTCTCCTGGGAGATAGGACACACAGCCTGAGAAGGTTCAGACCTACAAGGAGAATTGCTGAAAAGGCAGAAATCCTTCCATTTTTTGGCAAATGATCCGGTCACTAGCAAGTTAATTAAAAAGGAATGCCATACCGACTTATTGAATATTAATTAAAAGATAATGGCAGTCATGGCTGGTTTTTACAAAATGCCTGTGGGAATGTGCTCTTAATTCTCCAAAGAAGCCCTTTGGGTGAATACCTGCAGAAAAATACATTTTTCCAGGTCCCAACTAGTCTCCTGTGAAGTAGCTGTCCTGGTGAGCCCAGGCAGTCATGCAGATGTGCAGCAGAATTGCCAGGCAGCATAGCAGCCCTTGCAGCTCACACTACTCCCACACTAGGTAGTGGAGCAGGATTTTCAGCATCTAAATATCTTCTCAATTTCACTTTACTCAGCAAACAAGTATGTTGCACTGCAAGAAATTCCTTGGTAATGAGTAAGGAGCACTATTATGGATATAGCCTCAAGTGTTGCTCCTAGTTGTCAGGGACATGACTAGAATTTTACATGTTATTATATATAATAAAATGTTTTCTGGAGTCAATATTTTCGTGGTTTCAATAGAACTTCACCAATTTAAGACTAAATTCTAATGAGTACATTCTGTGTGGAGTCACAACAAAATCCTGGAAAAGATCATTGTTTTTTTGAAATTATGTAACTTTAGTGAGGGATTCTGTTTTGTGTTTCTCAGTGGGTAACTGAAAATGTCAGCCTTTACTGTAGTCTAAAAGCAAAACTCCACTCTCTGAAAATGAGCATCTTCTGATTCAGGAAAGTGAAAATAATGGTATACAAAAGTAGAATACAGTGCTATAAATCAGTAATGAACTACTGACCATACATGGATTCACAGTTTTACACAGGTAACCATGGTCAGCTTTACCTGGCAACAAAAAACAAAGGATGTTATTGTTTTAATGGTGCATCTGCCAACCTGGAAATGAAGGAAGGCAGCTTCTCTAAGTTTGGAACAAAACAATGTCTAGTTGTCACTTGTGTTTTCTTCTATTTTTGAGTTGGTGCTACCTACGGACATAGTAGAATGTCTTTGGCTTACTTTATAACATGAGCATTTTTAATGGTTTGGTTTTTTAATAGAATCAATTTCTCTTCCCCTTCCATATTTTGCAAGAAAGTACTAGAAAGAAGGTGTTCAGACTGCAAAGTAAAAAACACATATACAGCACCAATAAGAGCCCTAGAGTCACTTCCAGAATCAGTTTGCATTCACTGCATGGAAATCAGAGAGAGAATTCACAAAGAAGGTGCAATAAATTACACAAAACCTCTAAGGCCATCAGAATCATACCCCTGGTAAGCCTTGGTGTTCATCAGCCTTTCATCCTGTCAGACGTTCCATATGTATGAGGTTCAGTCTGGCTAAAAATCACCATATCTACTGTAAGAAGGTTTTTTCAACATTTCCCAGGTGCCTGCAAATGTGCTATGGTTATGTGCAGTCTAACACTGTTCTGCTGCTAAAAGACAATGAGTGAATGAGTCCTGGTGAGCAGATGAAGACTGGAAAGTTTTGCACTGCTTTCCACATGCTGTTATGAGCAACTACATGTGTCAGTATTTCCACTACAAACCACGGCTCAGAGCCAAAGGAGGTAACTGTAAGTTATAACATCAAAATCAAATTACAAGGTGAACATAATTTGTTTCTGGATATGGACATAATTGCTATGCTCTGCTTTACTGGGAAGCTCTTTGAATCAAGGCATCTCTGTACTGAGATTACATATTTGCTGTCTCTGTAATAAGATATATATATATACCTACAACCCTGAGTGATCTTTCACATGCATGGATCTTTAAATTCAGAAACACTTGTTCATGTCTTTACTGAACTCTATAAGAATTAGAAAAGAGCCCTTGTAGTGTAACTCTACAGTATGGAGGCAACTCTCTTCACTAACCCGCAATGGACACTGCCTTTCATGCTGCAGGTTACTGATGGAGATGGATAGAATCCTGCTGTCATCCTGCCCCACCATGACATGAAGTTCCTATCAGGAAGTTCCAATGACCCCTCTCACAATCCAAAAGACCCATCTCACCATCAGACAGAAATGTGGCTGGGACTGAAAAAGGGGAGAGGTTCCTGTTCCAAGCCATGCATCTGAAACTGTATGTATTCCTTGACTAAAAGGTCTAGCAATACTGAAATACTAACCAGTGTTGTGGGTGTTACCATTGTCAGCACAAGTCAGTGATGTTGATAATACCCCTCTTCACCAACGCTTCCTTAAAGGCTCATCAAGCTGGAACAGGAGGTTCCATATAAATATCAGAAGGAATTTTTTCACAGTGATGGTAACGCATCATTGGAACTGGCTGCCCAGGGGGGTTGTGGAATCTCCTTCTCTGGAGATGTTCAAGACCCGCCTGGACCTGTTCCTGTGCGACTTGGTCTAGGTGATAATGCTGGGGGATTGGACTAGATGATCTTTCCAGGCTCCTTCCCATCCATAATGATTCTATGAATCTATGATTCTGTGATCAATCCTTTGAGCCAGAAGGAACCATTAATGTTTCAATCGAACCTCTGGAACTAAAACGTCACTTAACATATTCCATATAATCTCTGAACGTTAGGTGAATGTGAATTTCAGAAACACATTGGGCCAGGTTCCTTGAATTTCTAGCAATAGGAATACACTACGTCTATCCTGAATTGCTCCAGTAGTCTAGATTTGCCATTTAAACTTTTAAAATCTTGATTTGCCTGCAAAGATCCCAGTCTTATCTTTTTTGCTGTTGCATTAAAGCGATGTTGAGATTCAGAATGTTTTCCTACTTTTAGGTATCTGTAGACAATAAGGAAATTATGTGTGACTTGAGTAATTAATGGTAATTTTGTTCAGGCTTCTACTCATTCTCCAGATTGCAGCTTAAAAACTCTCTGAAAACCTTTTCAATCTTTCAGCAGTATTCTCAAAATTAGGTAATGGCCTTACTAATGGTTTACACAAACAATCCTTCCTCTCCTATTACCTGTGCCTTTGCTTATAACTCCACAGGTCACATTAACTCTTTGGCTAACTACTTCAATGTAAACGTGTAACCTGCCAGTGATGTACACCTTCCTCAAAGATCATTCATACATCACAACTTTACAGTGTCCTACCTAAATGTGGGACCCACACATTCTTTGTTTCAAAATACATAGTCTTAATTGCAGTTGTTCTAAAAAGCCCATAATGTATATACAGTCCTTTGTAGGGTAACAGTGCTGGATCTTAGTCAAAGGAGAAACATAGAAATAATTCTACTGGTGTTTTCTCTTTCCTTATTAAGAATGTTTTTTCCAGCTGTTCTTGGCAGACATCTTATCCTGAGCCCTAATTGCATTAGAACTCATTAGCAAAATTTGTTAGTTTGGGAACAATCTCTGATACTAGATGGATTAACAATATCATTCACCTTGCAGGCTAGTCGTGGTATTTTTCTATTGCTGCTGGGTTTTCATTTTGTAAGACAAAACACATTTGCAGAATTAGCAGGAGGTGCGACTGTTATTTACCTATAATCCAAACCAGCATCATGATGTTCAGTGCTCAAGAGAGAGGACCAATACAGGAAAAAGCACACTTTTGCTTTGTATGAACCATCCTATTCAGACCTGAACTGCCCCATGAACCATTCCATTCATCCCCATGCATAACTACTCTACAGCAGTCCTTCATTCAGAAATAGCACCCAATCTTCACAAATTACATTTTTCATCCTCTTTGTTTAAAACAGAAAATTTCAGTTTCAAAGCAGCTCAATTCCATACAAATAGAGGATGAGATTCTTGAGATCCTTTATTCTTCATTGTATTTTTCTAGTTGTGTATTTATAAAATGTGCATTTAATTTCAAATTGATTGTTCAAGCAGGACAATTTTAATGTTTCTGATCCCAGGCAGAGGTACTGATGAGACTTTCACAAGAACTGAAGCAGGCAAATATACAGGCAAATTCAAAGTCAGCTGATCTCGCTTTGTCATTTTTACTCTTTTATTCAGGTAGTACACAGGGAGCATGAAAATCAGTTGAGTAGATAAAATAGTTTTGCTCCAGAAGCAAGAAAAGATTGCCACCTTTCACTCCCAGACACTGTCGACACCCATCCCTCCATTCTTTTCTTCTAGAACTCATGCTTTTTAAAAAGCACCAGTGGGAAACACATCTGAACATCACACACAGGATTCAGCCAGCCAACATCATCTCGGCTTAATTTTGAGAAATCGCCAGTAGTTAAGTGTATACTGCCTCATTTGTGCAAGGAGAGATGGGAGTAGCTGTTCAAGATCTCCCTCAAAACAACTCAGCTTCCAGTATGAGTTTCTTTCTCAAAAAAGTTGCAGTAATTCAAGTGTCAAAGGTTTGAGGTGACACAGAAAAAAATCACGAAGCATTTTTTCCATCACAAGTAAGAACAGCAATAGCTGAGACATTCTTCTCTCAAATACTTTACTATAAAAAAAGGTCCAAAACAAGATAAAGAAAGAAAATTTAATCAGAACGTAAAACAAAACAAAATGCTAGACAAACCAAATCTTCTTCATCTATAAGGGCCATAGTTACACCATTAACTTTTCTTCAGTAGAACTTGTTCAGGGAAACATGATGTTCCATGTAAAAAATCAATGGTTCGATCTGTCCCTATAAACACCAGGTAGTGCATCCTTCTACAGCATTCTGTCAGATTCAGGACAAGATGGATGAGATTGTCTCCTTGCAATTTGCTGTCTTAAAGGAGGAAAAATATCTGAGGGGTGGCATGTTAAAAGGAATGTAGTCTTAAAAATAAATCTCTGGGATGATTAAGAAAGTCAAGTAAATTGTTTACTTTTCTCTCAGTTCAGTACAAACTGACAGCCACTTCCCAGGTAATTTGATTTGTATCACCCAAGCCAGAAGAATCAAGTAAGGCAGCAACTATGACAAACATAAATTCCACAGCACAGATGTGCTGCCTCATAAAACACAATTAAGGCAGCAAATGTCAACCCTTTGGTTTCTATGCTAGGGGAGGTAACAGTGGCTATTCCTGAGGCACTGAGGCAGATCATCATACGTGTAAGAGAGATGATGTCACTGATTTGAGTGTTTAAGCACTATCACTCCACTTCTAGTAATAGGTGGAAACCCCTGAAGAAGCCACTGATTCCTTCAGAGGTGCTGTGAGATCTCTGGACATCATACTACCTTACAAGTTTCCCATGTGACATTCTTTGATTTGGTACGTTTCATTGTACTAATACCAAGGTGCAAGAAACCCTCAGTCTCAGTCAAACTCACATTTCGCGTGGAAATGAGTAGAATGATCCAGCATTTGCCTCAGTCAAGCAGATAACAAAGTAGTCACTACTGTGACTGGCTTATCAACCCTTCCACAGAAACATGCTTCATGAACTATCATCCTTCCCTTACAGCAAATACACAACAGGTCATCCTCTGTCTGTTATATTCTCATTGTCTGAGACATTCTACACAATTGCTTCAGATTATGGAAGGATTGTGGGTGGATTACAACTCTCTAGCCCCTCTCCCCCTTCATTTTCTATTTAAGGATTACACATTTAATAATACAGTGCTTTTCCAATTTAATTTTCAAAAAAAGAGAAGGGAAAATTTCCTACACATTACTGCATAATCTATGTCCTCACAACAAACTGCTGATTCATTTATAAGTGGGACACACAATAGCATCTTTCTGAAAATATAAAACTTCAAGATATGCTTCACAATGGAGTCATGGCTCATAGATGCAAGATAAATGCTTAAGTGCCTTCTCTTTTGCTCAGAAACCTGCTACAGTCATGGAGCTCAAGTACACAAGCAATGTCAGTTTGCAGCAAAACAGGAGTGCTAGAGAGTGTCTTAAACAGCAGCTATTCTTTGCTCACTTTGGGTAACAGAAAGGAAGTCTTCCAAAATAGCATTGCCCGCCAGGCTGATGTGTGCAGAGGTCAATCTAAAATGCGCAAACTTAAAACCATTGTATTATTTAATTTGGCAATGTTGGCCACTCAATAATCTGTGGGCCTATTGATCAAAATCTGTTGTGAATTAAAACCATGTCCATGGAATTTTGTGTACGGGAGAAATAAGTAATAACTACAAGATTTGACCCTTCATAGAGTAATGAAGAGCAGCGAAGATGAGACAGCCTGTAAGGAACTGAAACAACTCTGCGTTCAAGGTCACCATAATGAAATCACAGCACACAGTTGAAAAGTAATCAGGACGGTCCAATGTTTATTTGGCACAAGACACACTCTTATCAAAACAATCGAACCTTGAGAGTCCTAAATGCACTTCTTAAATTTCTGTGCACCTCCAGTTTAATCCCCTAAATTGCTCACAATTGCCCCACAATGGCAAACGTAATCAAATAAATTAAGCTCATTCTGTAATGGAATTCACCAGAAGCCAAGTTTCGAAACAGCTTCTGTGCCACACAAGTATCCACCTTCTGAACCTGCATGTAACTTTGAGCTACTGTCTTGATGTTGAAAAGGGAAAAAGTCAATTCATGCTGACTTGTAAATTAAATAAGAAATCACACAAAATGCTTAATGCCTAGCTATAAAAGCCATTTACTAGACAATATTAATATATACATACATATGCATAATTGATATATATGTGGGTGTAGAGAGGCTGAAAATGCACATGTGGCTGGATTTCTTTTTCCAAAGAGGCAATTTAGTATTATGTAACTTTAACATCCTAAAATTACTTATCTCTGATGGTGCTAACATAGGAACAGGTAACTATTGACCCCTTTCACACACAGTTGTGACATTTAAGCTAAGATGCTGAGATATACTTTCCTACCATCTAAATGTCAGATGTTTAGGTTTACTTGGTTGGTTTTAGGTTGGACTGGATGATCTTTAAGGTCTTTTCCAGCCTCATCATTACTGTGATACTGTGATATGCTGTATGCTATTCAAGGCACTGTCCAAGGCAGAAGACTTACACTTAACAGCAGCTGAACACATTGCTTATGCTTCACATCCAGCCTAAACAGATCACAATGGATTTTGAAGTTATTTTAAGATAGCAGCATTATGGACAGCAAGGACTACTTGTGTGAGACTGTGAAGTGATAAAAATGAAATGCTCTTTATAACTTTTCTGGTTCTCTGGCTCCTCGGTACCACCAAAATAAGCATGGAGCATCAACAGTCTACATCTAAGGTACTCTCCTTCCACAGTGTAAGGAAACAGAAGCTCAGGACTGGACTCACCTTGTTTTGGAGACATCTCCTCAAAATTTTCTTAGATGAGCTGTGACCATCAAGAGGTTGGGCTACCTAATTTAGAGAAGTCCTTTCCAATGCAATTTTTTTATACCATCTAGAAATCAAGTATCTAGGATGAGTTTTTACAAGTCTAAGTGTTGGATTCTGTATTTTGGTTATAACAACCTGGGGCAGAACTCTAGGCTGGGAATGGAGTTCTTAGAGAGGACTCAGGTAGAAAGAGACTTGGCGGGTACTGGTGGACAGTAAACTTAGCATGAGTCAGCAATGTGCCCAGGCAGCCAAGAGGGCTAATGGCATCCTGGCCTGTATCAGGAATGGTGTGGCCAGCAGAGAGAAGGATGTTATCCTCCCCCTGTATCGGCACTGCTTAGACCACACCTGGAGTATTGTGTTTAGGAAGGGTGTCAAGGTGCTGGATTGAGTCCAGAGAAGAGCAACTAGAATGGTAAAGGGGCTGGAAGGTCAGCCCTGTGAGGAGAGGCTGATGGAGCTGGGTCTGTTTAGCCTGGAAAAGTGGAAGTTCAGGGGTGACCTTATTGCTGTCTCTAACTACCTAAAAGGTGGCTGGAGCCAGGCGGGGGTCAGTCTTTTCTCCCTGGACACTGGAGACAAGACAAGGGGTCACAGTCTTAAGCTCCATCAGGGGAGGTTTAGACTTGACATTAGGAAGAGGTTTTTCACTGAAAGAGTGATACGATTTTGGAATGGACTGCCCACTGAGGCGGTTGGGTTGCCGTCTCTGGAGGTGTTCAAGGTTAGTCTGGATGAAGTGCTGAGTGGCATGATCGAGATGTCAGATGTTAGGTTTACTTGGTTGGTTTTAGGTTGGACTGGATGATCTTTAAGGTCTTTTCCAACCTCATCATTACTGTGATACCTATTCCTCACCACCAAGCATTTATGCCACTTAATCCTTGCCTATGCCAATCTAAGTGCAAAATCATCTTCAGTTCTCCATGCTTTATGTAATGAGAAAGAAGCATAAAAGACAAGGTGGGTTATCACACATATTTCAGTTCATAGAATAATAGAATCATTAGGGATTGGAAGCCACCTTGAAAGATCACCTAGTCCAATTCCTCTACCACAGCAGGATCACCTAGAACAAGTCGCACAGGAACACGTCCAAGCGGGTTTGAACATCTCCAAGAGGGAGAATCCACAATGCCCCTGGGCAGCCTGTTCCAGTGCTCCATTACCTTGCCTTGTTTGAAAACACGTGTTCTCTAAAGGCTTTTGTATACTTCCATTTACCTTAGTTGGTGAAGAATACAGCGAAGAGATAAAGGAAATGTTATGTTCCTCAAGACTGGCTGAGGGAGCTGAAGCAGTTTATGCTGAAGAAAAGGAAGCTGAGGGGATACCTTATCACTGTCTACAACTACCTAAAAGGAGGTTATAGAGTGGTGGGTGTTGGTCTCTTCTCCCAAGTCACTTGTGATAGGACAAGAGGAAATGGCCACAAGCTGTGTCAAGGGAAGTTTAGGTTAAACACAAGCAAAGACTAATTCATTGAAAGGGTTATCAGTCATTAAAACAGGCTGTCCAGGTAGGTGGTTGAATTGCCATGCAATGTTTGAAAGTCCTGTAGATATGGAGCACAGGGATGTGGTTTAGTGGTGGGTTTGCTATAGTTAGGTCAGTAGTTGGACTCCAGAATTTTAAAGGCTATTTTCAACCTAGATTATTCAATGATTCTATGGTATCTTATGACAAATAGGTCTTGAGAGTCCCACACAAGGAGAGGTCTTTTCTGACTGAGCAATAGCTGCAAATCATGTGTTCCTTTTTTCTGTTAGTAGAATTGCTCTCAAACAGGATCCAAAATAAGTCACAAGAATTTATTATTATATTTATAAGTGTGTTCTGTTTTTTTCTGCTAAGATAAAAAAAATAAAACTATGACTTCTGCAATAAAATTGCACTTCCTTGAAAGGAAAAATTCCATATAAAACAAAGCTTGCTCTGCTACCCAGTTTACTTGATGATAAAAATGCCTTCACTCCATGAGTAAATGCCTAAAGGAGAACAGCAGATTTTCTGCTGCTTTTATTGATTCTGGGCTTTGCTGTGTACTGTCTAGCATGCAGAGAGTGGCAGGTTTTTTCTTTATCTTTCTCTGTACTAATCCAGTGGAAGCCACTGTACAAATTAGAACTGAGCTCCTTAAGATTAAGATTCACAGTTATGTGCTTTGTCAATGTCTGTAAGTAATTTAATAAGGCAGCATATCTGTCAGTTTGAATGGGCATTTTTCAGACAAGAAAAGTTCAGCTTTTGAAGAGGCATCACACTAATTTCACCAGCAAATACCACACGTTGCACAGAAAAAACAAAGAAAAATTCATAAATGTTCCAGAAAGTCAAGATTAGGGAAGAGATGCGAGAGTATGTTATGGTGAGGGAAGGAATCTGTCCTGGCAATTGAAAGATAGATTTCCTTTTTGTTTTTTTTCTCTTTTAAATCTCTCTTCTACTTACCTAAAAAGTACATTATTTCCTTTGTAATCCTCTACTGGAAGCAGAGTGGAGAGGAGGATACATGGAGCAGCAGCACTACCATTCACTGTAGTTCATGGGAAGTTTTGCTACAGCAAGACAGTCCCAAGGACAGAGTCCTACCTTGGAGACCCAGAATTCCAGCAGTAAGCTTTTGACCTGTCCAATCCTCCAGTAAGGAACAATTCAGAAATTGGCCAATGGAGAGATGCCAGTTCTTGCACAACTGCCTCACAGTTAATAAAGACTCTGGTTTCATTATGTCAACCCCATTGGTTCAGAAAATAATAAACACTCCACAAATGTCTGTATAAACATTGTTATTATGGACCCTGCAAGAATAGCATTTAAGTCAAATAGGAGTTGGAAACAAAACTAACCAGGGCTTGTGGGCAAAGACATTGTAAATGCATCAATAATCGTTTAAACCACTCTCTCAGCACAGTCGTTTCACTGCTCAGATGGCTGCTGCATTTAAAGCAATATGATTAGGCTGCTTATCCACAGATATCTGTTTTTTAGATTCATGAAGGAGAAGAACAAATGACACTGTGTTAGGCAAATAAGTCCTTGTACTTTCAGTGCCAGGTGATGAAGTTTCTAAATATTATATACTTATTCCTTTACACTCTCCTCTGAACAACCGTGCATGTTCCACCCTACTCAGGAGCCAGGAAAGCTCATGGTTCAGAGTCTGGGAATTAACAGTTGTTTAATTTTGTGTCCTTAGTTTTCTTCTTCATAAATCAGAAATACCAGTACCACATCTTTTTTATGAAACAGTGTGAATATCGGTATGAAACATTTCTATGGGCCACATATAGCATGCTGGTCCCAGTGAAATCCATTGACTTGATCAACAGATCAGGCTCTGAACTTATTGTTTATATTGTTAATTATATTATAATAATTATAATTATTATAATATTGTTAATATTTAAACCTTTCTTGGTGTGCACTTATGTTGGTCCCATTTCAGCAGCCCTTAAGCACAGGCCCCAACACTTACGTTTTTGGCAGAGGCCAAAATTTGGGTAGATTCATTCATAAGTTGTAGGTGAGCATCTGCTGGTGCAGTATATCCCTAAGAAAATCTCTCATCTAGAAAGTTTTGCCAAATATTTAATATATTTTTAGATTATGATGGAGATTCAGCACCACTGCATGGCAAAACTTTTTCAGTAATGAAAAGGATCTTGTGTAGTTACTGAATAGATGCTACTGCATTTATCACCATGAGAAATCTTGTGCTTGATAGAAACTATTTTCATAATGATTCATTGTGCTAATTTAATTGTTAATTATTCCCTCTTCCTTTTAGAAGAAGGAAGTATCAGCTTTCTTGCAATCCACAGAGAAATAATAAATTGTAGCAGTAATTCTAAAAAGAGCACCACACTTCAAATCTTGGCCAGCTTTTCTAAGCAGAGGTATCTACAACTGGACAGGTAAGTCATATCAGATACCTCTGCAGATATACAAGAACATGTTCTTCCTTTTTTACGCCTTTGGCTCCTGGCAACAAATCAGCACATGTGAAAGCTAGTCCTTTTGCACGCAAGATCATCTCAGAAGTAAATGACTGCTTTCAAGAATATAGTCATAGAAAGTATTATCAGGTTTTTCTGAGCTCCCTGGAAGATGAGATCCTGTCTGGACAATCCCAGTGTTTCTGCCATAACTATAGGCTACCAGTATTCAGAGTCTTCAATGACATGTTGCTTTTTCACCCTCAGGAGATGGGTTGCATATGCTGCGATTCTTCAGACTGGAACACAAAAATCTGGGAGGGAGTCATCTGAGTCAGAAAGCCATGGAAAAATTAAGAGCAACCTTTTTTCTTGCAACAACAACAAAACCTCTGAAAAAAAATCAAACATGAGGTCTTAAACCAATAGACTGGTTACCTTTTGGCACAGGATGTAAATGTATTTTGAGTGCCACAAAAACACAAGTAGGACCAAAAATCAGGGAAGAATATTCCAATGGGAAATTTTAAATACAAACAAATTTAAGGCCAAGATCCCAAGCCTTACCGCCACCTATGCTCAGAAACTGCAAAAGCATACATACTGCAAGAAATCGTGCTGTTTCCCATCACATTTGCCTAAGCTTTATCAGCTGAATATCACGGTGGAGATTGAAAAATGTGTATTCTTGATCTTGAGATTGAGAGAAAAAAAGGAAAAACAACTAAGCCAATGAAACTACCAGTGGTCTCAGCCTCCAGTGCTCAGTGACATCCTCATAGCCCTGAACTTGGTCCTGATTTGTATGCACTATTCTGTCATTAGAAATTTTGCAAAATGTTTCAGAATTAAATGCAATTACTTTAAAAGGATCAATAATGCTGTAAGGCATCTCAGAGTGCAGAGTGTGCCTAAAATAAATTCTTAGCTTCTTTTTTTGGAGGGAGAGAGGTTTGGAATAGGCTTCTATGTATCTTCAGAAAATATTAAAGATGTCCCTGAATCAGATTAAGTGCTAGCTCTTTAGGTCCTAATATCTTGGCAAGCTGACAGAAAGCAATCTTAGTGATTGAGTCACTCTGTTATTGGGAGACTTTCTTCAGATAATGCCCAAGTGAGTCATGAGATCTAATTCCGTTAAAAAGAGTCATGAGACTCACAGTGTTAATTACATTTATGCTACTAAGTAGAGGAATGCTTAATGGAAGAGGACAAGAATAACTCATTTTGAGGCCCTTCCAGTGGAACCAGGATAGAAGTTAGCATTGCCCAAGCACCAAAGTATGGACTTGTTCCAATTCAGCTTTCCTGTTACAAGCTCTGCGAGTGCTAGCAAGATACCATTAGTGAGATTAGAAACATGGCATGTAGAGTGTGGAAGATGCTCGAAGTGATGGTCTGGTGGCTTCCAGAGATTGCAACCTCTGCCTATCTCAGTCTGAGTGAAATTCTTTTAGGTAAGTTAACATGACAAGATAAAACAATTCAATGATGACTGCTAAGTCTAGATAAACATATGCTCAAGCATCACTTTCATTATTCATAATCAACATTTTCCAGTAGTAATCAAAGAGTGGGCTTGTTTTCTATGTCAGATGAAAGTAACGGAGATAAGGTTTTTATTCATACAACATAAGCAAGGAAAGAATTGTATTCTGTAATCATTGAGAAGAGCTGCCTCATATTCTCATTTTTTCTATTACTTTGTCTTAACAAGTATTCTGAGATAAAAATGCCTTTCCAGAGATGTTTGCTAGTTTTCTATTATGGCCCCAAACAGGAGGATAATAAAGAAATGCTTATAAGTATGTAGAGGGCAAGTGTGAAGAGGATGGGGCCAATCCCTTTTCAGTGTGCCCAGTAACAGGACAAAGGGCAACAGACACAATCTAGCACACAGGAAGTTCCATCTGAACATGAAGAAAAACTTCTTTACTTTGAGGGTAACAGAGCAGTGGAACAAGTTGCCCAGAGATGTTGTGGAGTCTCCTCAGGAGACACTCAAAGCCTGACTGGACAAGGGCCTGTGTGAACCTGCTTTAGCAGGGGGGTTTGGACTAGGTGATCTCCAGAGGTCACTTTCCACCCCTACCATTCTCTGATTCTGGAATCTGCAGCTTATACTGGGGTTCTGGAGTTTAATATACGAGAAGAAAATTTGAATCTGTAGCCCTAGTACACAAAAGCCCATGAGCAACCAAAGCTCACGGGGTGTGCTCCCAGAGCACAGCCTTTGGTGGCATGCCAGCATTAGCAGTTCACTTGCAAAGAAAACAAAGGACAAAGGTTCAATTAGCACATCTAGTAATCGTGAAGTATTTTAATCTCTAAACTTCTACACTACTATATTTAACACAATTTCTTTACTGCATGTTAGTCCAACTAATGAAAGCATAGCCATCTTTAAAACAGGATGAAACATATTTAATTTACTACATCGCACCTTGTCTTGACTGAAAAGGAGACTTAATGCCTTGGTATAACTAAACTCGTTGTAAGTTCCAGACTGCTGAAGCAAACCTCTGATAATAAGATGATCTGTCTTCAAGTCATTTTTGTTTGACAGTTGCAGACAATTATTTCATCAAGTCTAGTATAAAAATGCTCTACTTTTTTCCCAAATAAATCCTAATCTTGTAACCCAGGGGAAAAAATAAAACAAGTGTAAAAAGTAACACTTTAAGTCAGTGAAATTAAATTCTTCAACATGCAGTGCCTAATTTGTTTCAAAGCAATAAAATGGTAAGAAAACAGAACTAATAATAAAATAGATATTGTTGCTTAAGTTGATGTCATCTTTAGCAACCAATTATTCACCCAAGACAGTTTTGAGTTTTATGCATCACTCTGGAAAGTATGCACAGATGCATTTTTTATTTTCATAGTGCCTTCTGATATTGAGAAAACAATCACTGTGAATCACAGGTATCCCAAGTCAAGACTGTGAACAGAGGAGGGCAGGAGGAATGACAGTCTTCAACCTGTTTGATGTCTCATGTGTCTAAAATATATGTCTTGCAAGAGTCATGCAGGATGATTTGCCAGTCTTGACAAAGACAGTCTGCAATGGCATCAGGAATGAAGCCTGTTTCCCTTAGTCTCGCTGCAGAATTTTAATAGCATCCTTCCCATCCAGGTCTTGCACAATCACAGTTTACTCCTTCTGAAAAAAAACCAGCATGTAAATGCAAAAATAAAATCAGACCGCTGGTTATAGTGATATCAACAGAGATGTCTGCCTTTGTTCCAGCAATGCATTATAACCTCCTCTTCACGAGTTTTCTAAAAGAAAAAGCCCGATGACTTCATGCTTACTGGTATAGCTGACCATAACCTAATGAGGAATAAAATAAGCAAGAGAACATATTTGCCTAAGGATGCTTACAGTCATCTCTTATCTGTGCTCTTAATCAAAGTTTTTTAAAAAAATACTCACTGCAATAGTTAAAAATATTTCCACACTGTCAAGTTTCTAAACTAGCTGGACTATACTGTCAGTTCTGTCTTATCAGATAGACATTTTAGTGGCAGAGAGACATTAGAAAGCCAGATCATGAATCCCACTTTACACAAGAAAACAATAGTAAATACAATCTAAAATCCTTAAGGAACAGAACACCAATTCTACTCTCACTTGGGTTGTCCGCTGCACCTCAACAAAATGATGAGCATGGTTACACAATTCTGCTAAGACTTCTGCAGAATATCAGAGCAATGGTAGAATAATTGCCACAAAGATCCTTGAAAAGCAAGGTAGATGCAGCAGTGGTAAATCTGGGTTAGATTCCTACAGAAATACAATACTATATCTCCAGTGCTCTTTTTTTCTTTCCTCCAACGTGGTAGTTGCTGAACAGTAAATCATCCTAATAAATCGGTCAGATAAATCGTCATTAGTTAATCAAAGTACAAGTCAACTCATGGCTGTTCACAGGAAGAAAAAGTGACAGGAATTCAAAGAGCTTAAAGATTAATAACAATAAAAAAGTTAATTTAAAGCCTTGTAAAAGAAATCTCTCTAAGCAATCTTTATTTTGGTGTGCTCCAGCAAATTCATTTTTTTAAACTAGCTATTAAAATACAAAACACCCTGTGAAATATTTTCATTGTCTCCACACAGACCCTTTCTGAATTTGTGCCAGCAGAGCTATTACCAGTAATTGAAGGTGAGGCAGCCAAGATGAAATTCTCCAGAGAACAAGACAAGAGACACTTTTTTGCCCTCAACCCATCAACTGTAATGAATGATAGGCACAGTGCATGACAGGGACTGAAATAGGAGACTGTGACAAAGACAGGCTCAGAAGTGTTTCAGAATAATTCATTCCCTTGCGTTTGGCAGCATCACACTTTTTTCTGTAGCTACACTGTCAGTGCAAAAAAATAAAATACAGAACAGCATTTGCATGCTGATTCCATTGCAGTCAGAAAGGAATAGTTAATCAAATGTTTAAATTAACTTCTAGCTCCTGCTTACTGCTGCACATAAACACACAGAGCACTATGAGATGGACACAAGGCTAAACACAGAGCAAAGCCTAACTAGCAACGTACTGTACTACAGCTACTTCTCCTCTCTGCTTCACATCATGATCCATACTAGAAAAATCCAAGGCTTTACTCATTGGCTGTGTTGTCTCCCTACTGAAAGAATTGGAACACGGCATCGCCCTTCAAAAGAGGAAAAAGACCAGGCAGAAACTCATTGAAAGACCAAATGGAAATCAGACTACTAGAAACAAAACTGCAATCCCAGCTGCTCTCCCATAACTGTGACCTTGCCTCACAGACACTGACTCTCCTACTGTGATACTTATGCTGAAATCAATGCCTCAATGCCCCTGGAAGCCCAATGCCTCCATGTCTGTATGGGCTCACCAGACCACGAGAATTCATCACTGCAGGGTAGGGCTTCATCAAAGTACTGTGTAGCCCCAGTCTGAATCCACGAAATCCACATAATACAATTAACTGGTAGAGGACTTCTACAAGGTGCCACCACAGTACGGGTCAGTATCTACATATTCAAAATAAATTAGATCCAGAAATGGACCGTAAAAGCAAGGGTGCATTTTTACATCCCTAATACGGCTGCTCTGGACGCCCAGGAACCTAAGCAGAGGGGACAGTGGGAGACCATGCTTCCAGCCCAAACCCTGGGCCACATGGGCCCTGCCAAACCATTCAGAACATTTCCTATGTTCTTGAGGTTCTTCTCCATCTCAAATGGTTCTGAGCTAACAGGAGTGCACCAAACAAATGCTTATTTCATTATGCAGGTTGCAGATGCTACAGGCATTCCCTACAATTTAACTGCAGCAACCAAAGCATTAGCCTAGGATATGGGGAAAAAACCCAAACATTCAATGAAGTAAATAGGTTTAAACTTTCATTCCCCACTCCTTATTCATTACTAACATAGTAGTCATTCCAGAAGACTTTACCTGCTTCTCCTTTGGAAACAGCAACAAAGAGCAACAAAATTAGCGTCATGCTAAAGTTCAACAGAGCAGTTGCACTACCAAGGCTTGTTTAGACACGTTTTGATCTTCCAATGAAGAGTCTGTATAAAAAGACATATGAAATGCTTTTGCAGCAGCTACTGGTAGAGCCAGTGGGCTGTATGGGGATTTTCCTTAAAGAAGAAATATGCAGTTTTGAATTCCCACCAGACAGGAGAGGGGACTGAACTTCTGTTCATCACTCCACAGATGACAGCACTGAACACTTAGGACTGGGGAGGAAGAAAGATGGTGGCATTACGCAACCATGACCCTTTGCTCTAGTTAGAATAAAAATGAGCATGGTCACTTTTATTCTAAGCATTCCCAGAGGAATAAGGCACTTTTCAGAGACAGGGGACAGTCCTGCTCAGCACACAGTTTGACAGTCTCATCTATCTGCAGCTGTTCAGGATTCCTGTCCTCTGCTGCAAAGTCATCACCATTCAAACTGAGTGCTGGTGACCAGTTGAAACAGACCTTCTAATAAATAACATACTTATACATATTTTACCTCTGGCATTAGTGGGAGCATCATATGAATGGCAGCAGGAGCTGTTTTTTACTCATGTAAAAAAAAGGCTGAGGAGAACTTTCAAATGGCACAACAAAAATGGTGGCTTAGTTGGCTTAGAAATGCTGAGCAGAGACAGTACTTCTACTCTGAAATCAGGATACTACAAGTGGTTGGACTCGATGACCCCCTTAGGTCTCTTCCAGCTCCTAATGATCTGTGCAACCTGCATGTAATCTGTTTCTGTGTGGATGGAGAGTTCAATATACGCTTTCCTCATACTGAAAGCAATGAATGAGAAAAGCTGAGTGGTCACCAGACATTATGTGACAAGTATTTGAACTTTCCAAGGCTCCTGCAAAGCACAAATTATTTAGGTTCACTCATTAGTCAGAAAAAGTATTCTTAAGACTTGTGAGTTACCAGAAATTTGACACATCAGGCAAACTTCAAAGGAGAGTTTGAAACCTTCTTATAATTATGCTTCAAACTAAGCATTTGTGTAGGACATGCAACCCCATACACAAGTAACCTGCCTTTTCTAGACTGATTTGAAGTAAATGTAACAAAAAAGCTGAATATTGAGAAAAGAAAGAGTAAAATCATACGTCTAGTCTGGGACTAATCTGTTATTGGTCATTTGGATGACTGGATAGTGATGTGGATGTGGAACTCATTAAAGGACAGAACTCAAAAAGCTGTAGTGAGTGGTACAGAGTCAAGCTGGAAGCCTGGGTCCAGTAGTGTTCAATAAGTTAACTCACTACCTGGATGATGGGACAGAATGTACCTTCAGCAAGTTTGCCAATGATACAAGCTGGGACAAGTGGGCTGTGCTGGATGACCTGGGATAGGCTGGAGAGCTTGGACAAGAGAAACGTAATGATTTTAGAGTGCTGCATCTGGGGAGGAACAACCTCATACATCAGTACAGGCTGGAGACTGACCTGCTGGAAAGCAGCTCTAGGGTGTTGGTGGACCACAGACCAATGTTCTCTTGAAGCCAATGGTCTCTTGAGATGTAACAAGAAAAGCATAGCCAGTAGGTTGAAAGAAGTTCTCCTCCCCCTCTATTCTTCCCTTAGGCCACATCTGGAATAGCACATCAATCTCTGGGTTTCTCAGTTCAAGAAGGATGGGAAGCTACTGGAGAGAGTCCAGTACAGAGCATTGAAGATGATCAGGGGGCTGGAACTCAGGCCTTGCAAGGAGTAGCTGAGAGAGCTGTGCCTGATTAGCCTAGAGAGGAGGAAACTAAGGAGAGGTCTGATCAAAACTTTCAAATAGCTAAAGAGTAAGTGTTAAGAGGAAAGGACTGGAGAGGAAAGGGACAATGGGCACAAACTGGAACACAGAAGGTTCAAATTAAACACAGGGGTGAAAAAATTCAGACTGACATGAGCAGAGCACTGGAACATGCTACCCTGAGACACTGTAAAGCCTCCTTCTCTAGAGATGTCCAAAACCCACCTGGACATTTTCCTGTGTGATCTCATCTAGGGGATCCTGCTCTAGCAGCAAGAGTTGGACTAGATGGTNCTCACTGGGAAAAAGTTCCTTCTGATATTGATATGGAACCTCCTCTGTTCCAGTTTGCACCTATTGCCCCTTGTCCTACCATAGACGACCTTGAGAAGAGCCTGGCTCCATCCTCCTGACACTCACCCCTCACATATTTGTAGACATTAATGAGGTCACTCCTCTAAATAACTTTCTGCACTTTCTGAAGTTATTGGCATATTTTTGCAGACAATTTTTGTCTGCTTCTTCAAGCAATAAATCTTGATGTTTAGTGTTACTACCAAGGGTTGGTGTGCAGAAAGACTCTTGCTTATACATGCCTCTGTGAAGACTAAGGTCACTGCTAACTCTTGTGTGCCACATTGGGGTGCAGTAAGTGAAAGTGAGTAGAACATGAGCTTCTGGAAATGCTTGGTAACTATTTACCTTCCTGTAATATCTATTGCTATTTCAAAACTGGCCTAATTCCCTCATGCAGATGGTATTTCCCATGAAGCAGGTAAGAAACTTCTCTGAACCTGGAGCTGTATCTCATCCTACAAAGTATTTCATGGATGAATACTTGCAGAGCAAGGAGCTACCTAAGACTAGACAGAAAGACAAACACGATCCTGAACAAAATTAGGTTTCCAAGTATGTGCGCGTCACTAGTCATTACTTCACCTGGAGTCAGTTCAGTTTAAGATTAAACCACTTCAATTTAGGTATTTGCTTAGGTATTTGTTTGTCAGGGATTTGAAGCACCTGTTTGAGTTGGCAGAGACCTAGAGCATAATTCAGCTGTTCAAGCACTACCCCTGTTGCATATCACTGCTGCTGAGATCTCCCAGGGATAAACACAGGAGGCATGCCCACTGCGAGGCGGCCACACTAGTCCAACAGGATAACTAGCACCTATACTTGGGTAACTAAACCATGCCCTTCATTCACATGTGAAAAAATGCATGCCTGCACATAAATTTAGGTGTTTTAGTCAGGAGCTGATTAAGACTGATTACAACCTACCCATGGAGGTACACTCCTGTCTCTTTATTCTGTGCAAATGTCACATACAGTAAATTAAAAGCAAAACTGTTCCTGTGTCCATGGGTACTGATATCTCTGTGCATGGTATGACACACCTCTGTCACCGTTTTAGCACTCACAGAAGTACTCACTTTGGGCAGAAGAAACAACAATCTTAAATCAGGAAACCTCACAATAATGGCAGGCTTTTCCGTGCACACATCACTTTCTTTGCCAGAAGAACATTAACAGGTATCCACTATCTGTATGCAAGCTACTAATCTTCTGATAAACACATACTTTTATTTTTCAATACCCAGGATTTTAAAAAGTTTGAACATTCTAACAGCATTTCTATGGGCAGAATAACATACTGAGAATTTTAATAAACAAATATAAACCAATTGTCTGATTTTATGTATTGATTCCTCTCAGGATACTTCGAAGCCTGTGGGGAGCTTGCATAAGAAATTCTGATTAATGTATTTTGTCATTCTCCTCTCAGAAATAAAATGGCATAAATAAAATAAATAGCAAAGGAGTGTCTCTCTACTGTATGACACACAAACAAAACGAGCATAAATCTTCTTTAAGATGTCCATGGGAAAAGTGGTTTCAGGGCTCTTTGCTTATCAGTTTACAAATGAGAGTTTAATCTTGTGTTACCAAAGTAAGTAAGACGTGGGAAAGTTTAAATAAAAGTCATTGTTAGCTTGCTTCAGACATGAAGAGCAACCTGCTTCTTAGAAATCTGCTGAATGAAGGTCCAGCTAAAGTAACTGCACTAAAACAGTGAAGAGGGTTACTTACTCCTCTGTTTATACTCCCTTTACATTGAGATAGGGCAGAGCCTATATTCCCAGTCATAACATGTCCAGACATCTTTTACTTATAAACTGAAAACTGAATTTTATCAGTGTCTAATACTGTTCTAGAGACAATTACACCATTTAACCATTTCTAAATTACTCCTATGCAGACTCAACCTTAACTGCATCCTATATGATTTGTATCTTGTAAACAGTCAGAGGACCAATGTTTTATTGCAGATGTGGTGACTGCAATGAATGTGTGACTCACTACCACATCTTTTATTGATGGGGCTGAGGGTTACACTGCAGGACATCAGCAGAGGAAGAAGGATGATTTGCAAATTAAACTGTGCAAAGAATGGTGTCTTGCAGGAGGCTACAGTCATGAATTAGTCACCTCTCAGAGGGTGGTGGTCTTTAACAATCATGTTCTTACTGGTTTAGCATTTTTCAATCTTCAGTTTGATTTGCTTTCTTAGTCACAGTCAACTCTGTCTCTGCCTAGCCGTGTTCTCATAGCTGTATGCCAAAATGAAACCACTTAAATACAAACCACACAGTGGGAGGCAGTTCACTGTTTCTCTTTCCTTGAAAGCATTCTCACAGTCAGTCAATGAAGAAGTAAACTACTGCTCCTTAACTCCTCTCCAAACACCTACAGATCCTGATACTCTCACCTGTTTTGTTTTCCTTTCACAACTTTCTAAACTAAACCATCATCCAGGCACTAATTTTGGCACAGTCCTCATCTATTACATTCCTTCTGTGAGTGAAAATAAATAAACCCACTGACTGAGGAAGACCAAATGTTTGACAAAGTCTAGGCATTTGTCAGCTCCCCAATAAGCCATTATCCCTTAAATTTCCACACACCAAAGCAGCAATGAACAAACAGAGCCATTAAGCTGGCAACCTACAATCATCTCAGGGGAGGCTTCTTAGAATCATAGAATTGCTAAGGTTGAAAAAGACCTTCAAGATGCAGACTTTAACAGGAGAAAGAGCTGCAGATAATTTTAAACTATTCACACTCCCTCCCAGACCTGAGCTGATGCAGGGACTGTAGGATACTTGGGAGTCCAGATAAATTGCAGCTCTGGGCTTTGGCTAAAAAGAATTAAGGAACTTCCTCACAGAGAGGGTAATGCAGCATTAGAACAGGCTGTCTAGGGGGTTAGGGAGTCTCCTTCTCTCGAGACGTTCAAGACCCACCTGGATCTGTTCCTGTGAGACTTTCTCTAGGTGATCCTGCTGTGGCAGGGGGATTGGACTAGATGATCTTTCAAGGTCCCTTCTGATCCCTAAGGATACTATGATTCTATGATTTGTGAGAGATTTTGTCAGGAGTTGTTTCAGCAGTGTGCAAGAGACTGAAAGGGGATTGGCAAGGATGGAGTATGGGACAGAAGGACTGGAGACTGCTCTTATAAACACAGTGTTTACTGAGCCAAGAGAGTAAGTGGAGACAGTTACAAGTTTCTCTTCAGAAAAGAATGAGGAATGAGCACTATCCAGGGCACCTAGGAAGGTACCCTTATTAAAAATAACTGGTAACATCATACACAACCACCTTATAATGGGCTACAACTACAAAACAATGGTCTTCTGCTGGGAAGACATAATGAGATGTATCACTGCGGGTCTGTTGCAGTTTCTCTCTGTTTTGCTCTCTCTAGTTACCTCCCATATTGTTTACTCTTTTGCTCACATGTTGCAAATTAAAATCAGGGAAAAGTTATCATATCATTCATTAACTGGTCATAGGTAACCTCTTTGGTAAAGTAGATGTGACTTCAATAAAGACATCAAGCTGAAAATATATTTTCCTCCACTATTTTTTTCTAGAATCTCATTAAGTTTTGCAGTCATTTGATTTTTGCCATGATATTCATATTCCTATTTATATATCTGGCTCTTCACATCTAGGATTAAGGAATACTACCTAAAATCTAGGTTTTAATGTTACTGGGAGGAAAACATCCAACCTATAATATGTCAGTGTGTGTGTGTGCTTTGTGAATATATACACACACATCTGTGGGCTGCAGGGAGGGGAGGGTTCTAAAACTTTCAGACCTTGAGATCCAATGAATCATAGAAACGTGGAATCATAAATGTTGAAAGAGACCTCCACACAAGGCCTTCTTGTGGATGGGCTTCACATTAGGAAGCCTCCGGTCATTTGTAACCTTTTCACTAGACTCACTGAGTTCAACACAATCAAAACATTCCCTAACATAATCACCCCACTGCTTCTCCTTCCTTAGCTATCCTTTCTGAAGAGCCTATAGCCATCCGCTGCAGTGCTCCAGGCATGAGAGTCGTCCCACCCCATTTTAGTGACAGCAGTTAGGTCACAGTTACCCTGTTGTACAATGGTTTCCAGTTCCTCCTGCTTGTTACCAATGCTGTATGCACTGGTGTAGATGCACTTGAGCTGTGCAATCAATTGAAGTCTCAATGACAATGCTACTCCAGGCTCATCTCTACTGAGTTTGGTTTCATCCCCTTCCCCCTTTGAATGTATTTTAAAGACCTCTCAGTGAGCCCCACCAACTCACTAGCAAGAATGGATATCCTCCTTTGAGATAGTTCAGCTCCATCTGACCTCAGCAGGCCTGGTGCCCTGTAAAAAATGCAGAATTCCACCAGTGACACCACTCTCTAAGCCATGTGTTAATCTGGTAAGCTTTCTTGGTCTTTTCAGTGTTCTTCCCTGTCACTGAAAGAATTGAGAAAAACATTACCTGTGCTCCCGATCCCTTAAGCAATTGCCCCAGTGCTCCAAAGTCCCCTTTGATTGCTTTTGGACTTCTCACAGAATCACAGAATGTTAGGGATTGGAAGGGATCATGAAAGATCACCTCCAATCCCCCTGCCAGGACAGGGTAACCCAGATCAAGTCACACAGGAATGTGTCCAGGCAGATTTTAAACGTCTCCAGAGAAGGAGACTCCACAACCCCCCTAGGCATTCTACTACAGTGCTCTGTCACCCTCACCATGAAGAAGTTTCTTCTCATATTTATGTGGAAACTCCTGTGTTCCAGCTTGCACCCATTGCCCCTTGTCCTATCATTGGATGACACTGATCAGAACCTGGCTCAATCCTCTTGGCACATTAGATATTTAGAAATATTAATGAAGTCACCACTCAGTCTCCCTTTTTTCAAGCTAAAGAGATCCAGCTCCCTCAGCCTCTCCTCATAAGGGAGATGTTCCACTCCCTTCATCATCTGTGTGGCTCTGCACTGAATTCTCGCAAGCAATTCTGTGTCATTGAACTGAGGGGCCCAGAACTGGATGCAATACTCCAGGTGCAGTCTCACCAGTGCAGAGTAAAGGAGGAGAAGACCCTCTCTCAATCTGCTAACCACCCCCCTTCTTATCCCCCCCCCAAGATGCTGTTGGCCCTCTTGGCCACAAGAGCACATTGCTGGCTCATAGTCATCCTGCTGGCCACTAGGACCCCCAGGTCCCTTTCTCCTACACTGCTCTCCAACAGGTCAGTCCCCAACCTCTACTGGTACCTGGGGTTGTTCTTGCCCAGATGCAAGATTCTACACTGAGCCTTGTTGAACCTCATTCAATTTCTCTCTGCCCAGCTCTCCAGCCTGTCCAGGTCTCGCTGAATGGCAGCCCAGTCTGCTGGGGTGTCGGCGACACCACCCAGCTTTGTGTCATCAGCAAACTTGCTGACAGTGCACTCTATTCACTCATCCAGGTCATTAATGAATATATTAAATAGTACCGGTCCCACTACCAATTCTTGGGGGACTCCACTAGATACAGGCCTTCAACTAGACTCCACCTCACTGACCACTACTCTCTGGCTTCTGTCCTGCAGCCAGTTCAGAATCACCTCACTACCTGATCACCCAGAATACCTTTCCTCAGTTTGGCTGTGAGGATGCTACATCAAATGCCTTCCTGAAGTCAAGACAGACCATATCCACTGCTCTGCCATCATCTATCCACCTGGTTATGTCCTCATAAAAGGCTATCAGGTTGGTTAAGCATGACTTCCCCTTGGTGAAGCTGTGTTGACTGCCCCTAATGACCCTCTTGTGACAGTGGCAACACATGAAGAGTCCAAAACTTTCTATTGGGTGGAAACCATTGCTCCTGGTAGAGCACGTAGAGTGGGCAGAATTTGCAGCACCTTTACTACGTGCCGTTCCCTGCAAGGTGCTGTGCAGACTGACAGGCCATGCCCTGTTTTCTGTGCTGTGCTGGTGGGCAGCTGATGCAGGATGTGCTTCCACTCTACACTCACAAAGTACCTCTTGTGCCTCTCCTCTCATCCACATGCACATGCAGCTTCTCCGAGGCCGTCTTTGTCTATGCAGACTGCTTCTGTTTTCACCATGTTTAAATTCTCCAGCAATGCTCCCAGCCACTCACCTCTCAGCTTCGCATGTGGCTCAGTGAGTAATACTGATACTCACTCATACTGCTGAATCATCTAAAAGGCCTTCAAGTTCCCACAAATAAACACTCCACTGTGTCAGGCATGTGGCAATGCTTACAATGTAATGGTCCTTCCAGTCCTTTCAGGTGATGCATGGGATCAATGCCACTTTTCTCAGCCTGTTGGACCCATCACTAGTTTTGGGCAATAGAAGAGATCTTCGCATCTCCCTGTTTTGAATCCAACAAGAAACTAACAAATATTCAACATATGGCTCCCTTGCACAATTATCCATCACTTTAGAAGTAATTTTTCTGTTGAAGAAGTTGAAATCTTTTTGTTCAGTCAGCAGAGCTGTAATTTTTTGTTTCAAAACAGTCTTTGTGCTAAATTCAACTACATTTGTTCTGTAACACCACTGATGGGGGAAAGTAATACTGAACTTGTGGCAAACTGCTCTAGACTGAAAATTAAAGGCAACAGAAATCCTCTTCATGCTTCTGATCATTTAAATTAGACAGTAAAAACTAAACTTGAATGTGGTGAGTACTTTGAGACCAGACAAGGGTTCACAGATAGGGAAGAAAAGGTGTTCAAGAGCTACAAGGCAATTTTCACAATTCTCTGGTCATCATATATGCCACTGCTCCCGAAAAACAGGCAAAGCTTGACCTTATCTACAAAGGTTCTTTCACTAAAGAAAATGATCCCTTCGGTTCCATCTTGCATTCTTACTAAAATAAACCACGAGTTAAAACAAATTGCACTGTCATCAGCTTCATACAGACTTCAGCTGCGTATTTTTCTTCCTCACAGCCACAATAAAGACACAGAGCTCTTTAAAAATGACAATACTGAATTTTGCCATTTCTTTACTGTTCATTGATTAATTGATCTTTTTATTGGCATACTTTTGAAAAGTTGTGAAGAACTCTGCAGAGCTGACCTTTTCTTTCATAGGTGTGATCTAAAGCACATACTCGACGCATACACTAGTGTCCAGAAACAATCGCAAACTACCTCAACTAAACACTAACCATACTGAATGTCTCTAGTGACCTGGGTTGTTACTGGCCCACTGCTATATTTAAAACATAGAATAAGTTTTAAGTAGAATACTCACATTAAAAAACCAAACCAAACAAACAAGAGGAAAAGAAGACCACTAGGCCATTGCCACTTTTACAGATAATGTCAAGTTCTGACATCACCATTCAGTCTGTTCAAAGCTACACTTGGCTTGATTTGGGGAAAAAACATTTGCAGGGTACATTTAGCAGCTCACTGAAATAGAAGCACAACAAAGACTACCTTCTAGAACAATTATATACTATCCACAAGTTCTGTAAAAATAAAAACAAATGGAAACAGTGGCTCTGGAACCACTTTTATCTAAGGCATCTCCCACTGAAACAGCAACGCTAATAAAGACTATCTTCCTAGCAGTTGAAGATATGTGGGAGATTAAACATATTTCAGAACTTGGTATCCACTGAAACCAAACCAGTTGACAAATGAGATGCAATCTTCTATTTTTCTCTAACACTGCTAATGTACTTCTTTTAGGAAGTGTTCTAAAGCACCATTACCTTAGCCTACAACAATGTTTTACTGCTGTTAGCTTCCACAAACAGTACACAAAGAAAGAACAAACCCATTGCACTCGTTTTTTACGCTTTTGTCCCTTGATGAGCTTGAGGAGGGGAAAAAGACAAAGAAATACCTCCCACAGGCACCAAGTATACCTAAATAAGTGGGCTTGCGTTCCTCTAACAGGAACAACTCATTCTCAATTTTAATGATAGTTACTTCATATGTGCATATTATTCTCACGATTTTATAATAGATTTCAGTGCTTACAACAATGCAACCAGAATTTCTTACCACTGTAAAAAATGCACGCATGAGAAAATTTAAATTATTCCACAGCATCCCTTCCTGAATGGCATCACATCGAGTCTTGTTTTATTCATCACCCACAAGCTTGACTTAAAAAAAAAAAACTTCCCTGCTGGTTAAAACAGCAAAAAGAGCCTTTACGTCAGTGATTTGCTCTATGAACTGTAGCTCTGGGGTAGATTTTGGCCTGAAGTAAAACAAGAGCATCTCCATGGAAGTCAATGCAGTCACTGCATCAGAAAGATGCTGCAAACCTGTATGCAGAAACAGGATAACAAGTGCTTTCTGACACAGAACAGAAATTTTTCTGGAAAACGTACTGTGATTACTGCAGCTTGTGATCTCCATGACCACTCATTTCATCCTGTACTCTACACTTTCACATGGCTATATACACTTCTTATGAATGTGTCCAAAGGCTTCTGTGGCAAAGGCTTCATTGCAAGATAAATTCCCTTTTGGCATCATCAGTTCAAGTTATTTTGTTAAATGTGCTCTGGAGGTTAAACAACTAATATGGACTTTATATAATTTTGCAATAAAGCACTGAGAAATCCAACAGGGAGAGAAAATGGATTGCTCCTGCCAGGTTGAATGGCCAAAGATTGCTATCTTACCAGAGGATACAGCTTACCACCTAAGAAACATGTCTTCAGCAGTCACAGCTCCATCCTGCTAGTATCTCAAGGCTCACTAATGGCATAATTGTATTTAGATTGCTGCTGTCTTATGTGTGCAAGAAATCCATACCTCTGCAATTACATCTGACATATTTATTCACTCACATAGGCAAAGACTAAGGAAGAGAGACAGGATACATTCCCAGTGCTTTTCTACAACAAATAACTGCATTAAAAGGTAAGAAGACAGTGAATGCAGGAAGACTCGTCTTTTTTCTTTCTGTATGCAAGTCACAATCTATCCATCAAAAACCATTACAATAATTGACATTTCAGGATGAAAAATTGTTCTGTGTCAATGTGCATATTCACCACTCAGGATGTATCTAGGACAAAATCAAACTGTACCTAACTACAACCTGCAGAGTCATGGATGTGCCTCATACCTAAGTTAACAGCAGACAGATGCACAATCAAGAATAAAATTTGGCTAGCAATCAGGAAAAGAACATATGAAGAAGTTGTGTTTATCACATCACAGGCAATACAGTACATTTTAAAACAGCAGCTATCATCAATAATTTAGACACCAGGAAGATTAGATTCTGCATCAGAAAGCTTCAACGGGAAAAATCAAATTTATGCTCTTTATTCTAGTGTTCAACAATGTTTACTGCTCTGCTAGATATGGCAATATGAAACTGTTTCCTCCTTTCATCTCACACTTTTGAGTGCATCTTTCATAAGGAATAAAGTGGAACAGCCACCAGCTGGTTACAACATTTCTGGTCATTAGTGCTGACTAAGGTTGAATTATAAACCACAGATTTCCTTAGTTCCCTCAGTTCTAACATCATATTGCAACAATCCCTGCCTCATATCCAAGAATTGAGTGCATGTAGCTGTCTTTGGTTTAATGTTTAGTGGATTTTTTTTTCCTTTTCTGAAGATTCTCTTTGATTGGTACCACGAGTAGTCTGCCTCAGCAGGCTCTGCTAATGAACACACAAACTGCTTTTGGTCTATTAAGGAAACCAAACTCTTTTAGCAGCAATTTTTAGATTATTTCAGCCAAGTAGCTTGTAAATTGCTAAAAGAAAAAAAGTCATATAGCCAGAAGCTGTTGGTGGATTATCCAGCACAGGAATACACAGTGCTGGACATGGTGCATTCATGGAGACCTAATGAGCCTAGTGAACTTGGTTTTGGAGGAATATAGTTAGATACCACAAGGTAGCAATGCACAAAGCTGGCACAGGCCAGGATATGTTACAAAAAACACAATAAAGATGCCATTTATGCTGTTACATCTGGCTCTTTAAGCCATGAACCGAGAGCTGAGGTTTAGTAAGTGGTCCCAGCAAGGAGAAGCCAGTGAAGTAGTTAGCCATCATTAGTGTAACTTATTATTTAGAAAAATGTCCAAACACAAAGAAGTTTCGTTCTCATCTTTCTTCCATCACGTAAGTTACATGGAGCTATGAATATCCTACACTTTAAATATTCTTATGAACAATATTGCTAATTACATGCTACACAACTCAACTTATTTTAACTTTCCCATTTCCATGTCCAGAGCAGATGATATACAATGTGTCTGCACAAACCAGAAAAAAGAGTCACTAATTTAGCTTCTTCCTTCTTCTGAGGACTGCCTGGCAATGGTATATGACTCAAGGGCCTTACACCTGCAGAGAACAAAACTCAGGGTAGAGAATTGCATGATACCTGATTAGATGCCCACTTGGATTACTGAAAATTATTCACCAAACAGCTTAGCAGTGAAAATAATGCATGACAGTCAGGCTGCTCAGCAGCAGCTTCAGAGGAGCGGTCCATCACCAAGCAACTTCCCTGATGTTGATTAGTCCTGATTAGGCACCTCTTTAAGCTTTGGCACCTTGCTGGGTCAGCCCCAGGATGGGGTCTCTTTCTCTCTCTTTCCTTCTCTACCCCCGTATTTTAGCATACTGTTGCCAGGGCAACTTTTACTGAGGTTTTAGGTTCAAATTCCAACATTTACCTGCTCATTGTTCATAGCTACTTCTGTTTTCCTTCCCTTCACTTTCCCTCAGCAAACCCATATGGTAGTTATCTACCAAACCCCCGGGTGAAAGGGGCTTGACATGAGTGAGGAGACTGTTTCTAAAGCAGTGGAGGGCTGTGCAAAACAAGTTCAGTCAGCTACAGATGTTCAGCCTGTTCATCTCATGTCTGGTGTTCCATACCTTCAAACTCCGTCACACTAACCCTTACAGTTGTGGCACAGAAACAGTTTGAACACACATGATACACACTGGATATTAACACAAACATAGGCAATATATGCATAAAAAACTCAACTACAAAAAAGTACAGAGACTATGAAAAGGCACTGGAATCCTATTGAAAAGATGCCATGCTCTTATTTCATGCAAAACTCAGTAGATGAATCAGGGAAATTTGGAGAATTTTGTTATGTTCACAGTGATGTACAAAACCCAAGTTACCTCAAAGCCAGATTGACTGAACACTGAAGGACAGCTTCCCTACTCTTTCAGTCTGGGACCTCAACAATATACACTCTTGTCATAAAAAATCCACAAATGCTATACAATACACATTGTGGTATTTTTTCCTTTACTACTTAGTGTTACTCTCATTCACAGGGCCTGACTTGTCAAAACAATACACAGACCCAGCTTATCTAGAAATACCACACTTCTAAGTTGTTTTGCCATTGTCATTACTTAAGGCAAAAATGTATGCTCCAGTACCTCATAATACTATACTAAACCAAGGATGTACTTATTCCAACAAAGTTTAACCCAACCCATAATGAGATAACCTACTCTGTCAAGCAACTACCAGATTTTAAATAATCAAATTGCAGCTGAAACCTGCTTATTTTAAAGGAGACTGACTACTGACCTTAACTAAATAATTCACACCTGCTAACACAACTATAATTACAGCCTAGTAACTCTGAAAGTGTTTGTTCCAAACTGGATATTTGAGGCTTATTCTCAAGTCCAGAGGCAACCACATTTATTATGTTTTGCAATGGCTGTCACAGACAGAGAAATTAACACCTGCATTGAAGAAAATCCCCTTCCAGCATCACCTGTTTGTCTGGAAGATCGAATTTTTAAAGGCGAAGGAAGAAGAATGACAGAGCATATACATTCACACTGGGTATTTTTCAGACTTGAGAACCAGTGCAGGAGCAGTTAAAAATGTACCATGCTGCTCAACTAAGCAGTGGAAGAAAAGGAAGTGCCCACAGGTTTTAAAATAACATGGCATTCCTGCAGAGAAAGAAAAGGAAATACAGAATGTCCAGGAAGGTCTCTGTTCTCATTTTCAGGCAAAACTGAAACAAACCTTAAATATTGAGCCAATATTTAATTAAATGGCTGAACAAAGTTTTTACCAAAGGCTGGAAGGGACTGGAAGGTGGGTTTTTTCTTGTCCCTTTATGAAGCATAAATTTTCAGCTCTACATTAAATACATTCTAAAAAGAGCATTACATTGTAAACATTGTCAATAGAGACTGTACCTTGACTGGTAGAGTACTCTATTCCCCAGTGGCACTGGCTGCCTTTTTACATTGCATTTCTAAGCCATCCTTTGTTACAGCATAAATCTGTGAAAGCATTCAGTGGTGCAGACAGTAACAAAGCGCAAACAAAGGGTGTTTGTATTTTAAGCTGTACATTGTAAACACAGAAAACATTACTTTAAACTACTAATCACAGTAGGAAATGGCAATGAACAATACTCAGGTTTACTTGTTTGAAATTTTGGTTTTAGGTAATTGTTTCCCAGGGGGGAGGGGAAAGAGGTGAGGGGATAAACCAGTGTTTCTTGGTCTCTGTCTGGCCTTAGTTTGGGGTTTTGCACAGTGAGCCAGCCACTGTATGCATTTGGAAAACACCAACTCCAATTCACACTGAAAGTTTTAAAAATAGAACTCTTGCAGAAGCTATGACTGCTCATGAAAGCTACTTTTCTTGATATTTTAGAGAGCCGTAAGACAAAAAAAAGGGCTTCAGTTATAATTTTCATGTACAAAAGGCAATGCTTTACCCAATCTGGGCTACGTAGTTGTCCTGAGCACAGCTAGTGAAGGCAACCCTGCCCCATTTCCATGTCTCCACTCCATCAAGATGGAGTGTAATTCATAAATAGCTAAACAGGGTTTAGCAGGTTTCTCTTATTATAATTCCCAAAACCTCAAAATCAGGTGATGAGTCCTTCAAAAAGTATTTCTTTGGGTTTCTATAAAACAGGAATTATTTCACTCCATTTTGGTTTCCTTAGCATCTGAACTGACCAGGAGAAGATAAGACTATTTCCTTCTACAACCTTCTCACTTGTACAGCACATTGCTAGCTACAGAAGGAAAAGAAGACTAGATCTTACACAGGGCTAAAAGTAGCAACTATGAAAACCTACATGCTGAGCAGGTTGCTGCCTGAACTGCACAACAGGGGCTCAATAAGAACAGCAGAGCTTAAATTAATTCTGTTGCCAGCAAGCACCCATGCTCTCTACTGAAAGGAGGTAGGACAGAAATCTCTGAGGGAAGGGGCTGCTCCACATCCAAACAAGTGCTCTTTCCACTTTCTAGGAGCAGCATATCCAGTTCCATAGTTGTCTGGGGAGACAGGATTTTCCAACCATGCAATGGAAATTTCAACAAGGCTGTGTTGTCATGATCCACCCAGTCTACTTGCTCCAGCTTATATAGTTCATACTTACAGAGATTGGCCCAGATATTCAAGCAAGTCACCTATGAAACAGACTTGTGATTGCACCAGTCACCCAGCTCCAGCTTCTAGTCCACAGGCCAGTGAATACCCCAGAAAAAAGCAAAACCAATCAAAACAGAATTTACGTCTTGGCCGAGAAGGACTAGGTCCAAAAGAAAGGGCTGAAAAGAAGAATTCCACATGCTGTTCTCAGACTAGAGAGAGCTATCCTATCCTATCCTATCCTATCCTATCCTATCCTATCCTATCCTATCCTATCCTATCCTATCCTATCCTAAGAAGGCTCATTCCAGATGATTGTGGTGCTTTCAGAAAAGGTGCCGGTTCTTCCAGCAGAAGGATCCAGAAGCTTTGTGGTTTTCTATACCTAGTGGGAGAAGAGGCAAAGAATCTACTTTCAGAATTCACATCCACTCGGTAACAAGCATGATAAAAGACATGTCTCCTCAATCTCACAATTCTAGGAAAGAAACCACGCACTCTCTTTAGTACTTCATAACAAAATTGTCCCAGTGCGCACATCAACCTTTCCTACAGCTCACAGGTAGGCAGGGCAGCCACATTTCCTCTTCCAGGATTCAGTTAAGGCCAGGTCAACAACCAAAGGCAGCAGCCAAAAACAACTTAAAAAAAAAAAAGCTCCTCTTTTCACCAAAAAAGTGGTGTGATTTAAGCTCCAAACTTCAGAAGGGAATTCACATATCATAAATAAAAACTGAAAAGGAGCTTTGTCTATCTCAGATGTGAACACTAATTTCAGTTTGAAAACAAACTCTCCTCCTATTCAAGGAACCTGGAACTTCTAAATCAATACAGAGATTTTTGCTAGGAAATAGGGTACCTCAAAGTTCAATTTCCAGGCCCTAAGTTCCTTTTAGATTGAGCATTTTGATTCCTATTTTCCTCTGTGGAACCACAGCATTCACACACAGGGTGAATTCACCCCACAGCAGATGACTCTGTTTTAAACATAGTCTCTCCAAAGCAGCCCATAAGATATAAGGAGAGGATATTTCTTAATACTGACAGCAGCAGCAGATTTTTCTGTGACTCTGTAAATAAATGCTGAATTTGTTGCAAATCATAAGGCAGGTGGAATCTACTATGAAGTGAAAAGGGTAAGAGGTTTATTATTAGTTGAAGAAAGAGGTACAAGCAGCAGACAGAAAATCAGAATTACAGCAATGGGGTACTGGTTATTTCTCCTTACTAGCAACAAACTCTTGATTCATAGATTTGTCAGGATTGAACCAGGCAGGGACGACCGAACGTGGTGAATCAGAAGCCATTTATTGTCCAAAATAGCTGGGTTTATATACTATATACAATTCTTCAAAAGCCTTCTACCAATCATTTTTGTTTTCACCATAGTTGGAAGTTACATAATTCAGTTGACACAGGTGGTCGATATAATAGGTTACATTAGCATTTTATCTTATCTATTTAACCAGCTCTACATACTATTTCAGTCTTATCCTGTTTACATTCCGTTCCTATCTTGGTCTGTCTTAGCCAGGGTCTCAGCTTTATTCCTTCCTCACTAATTAACACTGCCTTGCTTTCTGACTTTGTCTTCAAGTTTCCACATGTATTCATTCATAGAATGGTTCAGATTGGAAGGGACCTCCAAGATCATCTTGTCCCAATCACCCTGCCATGAGCAGGGACACCCCCCACTAGACCAGGGTGCTCAAGGCCCCATCCAATCTGGCCTTGAACACTTCCAGGGAGGGGGGAACCGACAACCTCCCTGTTCCAGTGTCTCAGCATCCTCATTGTGAAGAATTTCCTCCTGACTTCCAGCCTAAACCTCCCTTCTTCCAACTTGAAACCATTACCCCTGCTTCTACCACTCCAAGCCCTTGGAAAGAGTTCCCAGCTTTCCGGTAGCCCTCTTCAGGTACTGGAAGGCTGCTATAAGATCTCCCTGGAGTCTCCTCCAGGCTGAACTGCCCCAACTCTCTCAGCCTGTCCCCATAGGAGAGGTGCTCTAGCTCTCCAATCATCCTTGTGGCCCTCCTCTGGACACGTTCCAACAGTTCAATCTCCTTTCTGTGTTGGGGACTCCAGAACTAGATGCAGTACTCCAAATGGGGTCTCACAAGAGCAAAACAGAGGGGGAGGATCACCTCTCTTGAGGTCATGCTTCTCTTGGTGCAGCCCAGGATGCAGTTGGCTTTCTAGGCCGCAAGCAAACATTGCTGGCTCATGTTGAGTTGTTCATCAACCAACACCCCCAAGTCCTTCTCCTCAAGGCTGCTCTCAATCTGCTCCCCACCTTGCCTGTCTTTGTGCCTGGGATTGCCTTGACCCCAGTGTAGGACATTGCACTTGGCCTTGTTGAATCTCATGAGGTTGGCACTGGCCCACCTCTCCAGCCTGTCCAGGTCCCTCTGGATAGCCTCCCTTCCCTCCAGCATGTCCACCACACCACACAGCTTGGTGTCATCAGCAAACTTGCTGAGGGGGCACTCAATGCCACTGTCCCTATCGCCAACAAAGATTTCAACAGCATTGGCCACAGTATTGACCCCTGAGGGATGCCACTTATCACTGCTCTCTCTCCATTTGGACTTTGAGCCGTTGATCACAACTCTCTGAGTGCGACCATCCAGCCAATTCATTATCCAGCTAGTGGTCTGGTCATCAGGTCCATGTTTTTCCATGTTTTCCTCATAGAATATATCTTCTTCCTTGCAAGCAATCTAAATCTCCCACCTTTTAGCTTAAGGCCATTACCCTTTGCCTCATCACAACAGGCCTCGCTAAAAAGCCTGTCATCACCTTGCTTACAGGTCCCTTTTAGACACAAAAGCGGTATAAGGTCTCTCTAGAGCCTTTTCTTCTCCACAGTGAACAACCCCAACTCTCTCAGACTGTTCTCATAGCAGATGTGTTCCAGCCCGCTGATCCTTTTGTAGCCCCTTCTGGAGCTGCTCCAACAGGTCCACGTCTTCCCTGTCCTGCGGACTCCAGAGCTGGGCACAGAACTGCAGATGAATTCTTACCAGAGAGGAGCAGAGGCAGGATCCTTGACCTGCTGGCCAAGCATCAACTGCTGTTGATGCAGACCAGCACACTGCTGCCAAAGGCGCGACCGAGGCCGGGGGCTTCGCGACCAGGCTGCGGGCACCGCTGGCGGTGGCTGAAAAGGCTCAGACAGTGCCATCTGCTGGAGCCGACGGCAGGCAGGAGCCTTTCCGCAGTGTCTGTTCCTTGTGTGTTGTTCCTGTTCGTAATTAACTTCGGAGTTTTGATGGGGAAAGCATCGGCCTATGGTTTTAGAAAGAGCCTTTGCACTTCATTAACATGCCGTAGGAAATGTTTTCTAAATGCCAGACTGCTCTGCACAGTGCTCAGTTTCGTTAGATTTCTTTTTTTTTTAGACATCAGGGAGGCAAGGGGATCTTTAATTTATTTTGGTTTTTTTAATTGCCACTCTGCAGTGCAATAAAGGCTTAATCAGTAAAGCACTTAAGCAAATGTTCACCTTTAAGCATCTAAGTGGCTTCTCTGATGGTGGCAGAAATAATTGCATTTCCTCCAAGTCCCGTAGAGCAAGACATGAGATCAGGGTTTATAAAAAGGAAAAAAATTGTGCTTACAGAAGTGTCTCTTATTTACCAAGGAATCACACAGATGCATTCTACATTCAGAATCATGCATGAATAAAAAATAGAGAGAATACCATAAGAAAATCGCTTATTGAATTACAACAAATACAAATGGTTCATTTAAAATCACTACCAAGTTCATATTCAGCTGTTCAAAAATTCTTGCATTATCTTAAATTATTTATAGACTTTATAGAACTAATGCTTTTAACTTCAAACCCTTCCTGGACTGTTTAATATCTTAAAAATCTTTCTCTACTTGTCTAAGAGCAACAAGAGCAAAAATAATGCTAATGTTATAATCTGTATACCAGTCCCAGTTTTACACTTGAAAAAGTCAGAGTATCTAAAACTAGAATTTAAGCTGTGACCAACCTGAGCTACCTATGGAGTCTGTCTCAGATATAAAAGATATTTACCTTATAACTTTATGAACTGTAGAAAGAAGCTGAAGAGAGAATAATTTTAAAAGACAAAGGAAGGACCTTTAGTGAAATAATCATGCTGAGATTTTTTAGAAATATATTTTTGGAACAACTTGTAATTAAATTGTGGACTTCAGTGCCACACTTTGTTAGACATATGAAAACTATTATCTCAATTCATGGATGGTAAGTTTGTCAAGGAGCTGTGGTTCTATATTACTCTTTTTCAGAACTGCTTTTTTTATGGTCTTATACAAGTTTTTCAATCACCTCCTGCATCAGCTGTAAGGGTGCTCAGCACCCACACAAATCTATCCCTAGATCTTTCATAACATCCTCCAGGCAATGTGATACGCATCATTAGGAAGCTGCTGTGATCATTTTGACTTGCAGCTTACCACTACATCTATAGAAAGGCTTTGAGCACCCATGTGCAGTGTAATCGCCTCTGTAGGCAGCCAAAGAGTCTCAGAAGAGCCAGTCAGCTCATTCAGAACAGTGGAAGTTGCTTAAATCCCTGGTATCCAATTTTTGCCAGCACATTTGCCTAAACTCCACTAGGATGTGATTTCATTTAATGCTGGCGATCCCTCAAATATCTAGTCAAACAGACAGCAAAAAGTATGTTTCCAGGAAAAGCTTCGTGTTTCAAGGGGAAACTATTGCTTTGGAAATAAAAAACAAACTTCTGAAACTGGGTTGGTTCATTAGGAACGGGAGGAGTGACTACAGCTGTCATAGAAAACTGTACCAAGTGAGATAAGGAGCATCTAATATCCTCCCTGGCTGCAAGCAGGCCACAAATACCTACTCCCAGGCATACAACAAAAGCCACTTCACAGTAGTTCCCATCTCTCCCAGCAAGTCCTGGTGCAGCATTGCCATTTCTGGGATCCTAAAAGTTACTACATCAATTCTACCAGCAACCTATGTCAGTGATCTAAGAGCTTGTTAAGGAGGAAAGCAGTGGGGATGTAAACAAAAGACTGAATTTAATGTAGAAATAATAGGTGGTGAAAAGCAGTTCTGTGGTTGTGAAGCTATCTGTCCTGATCTTATAAAAGCACAGTAGGAGTACAAGCATGAGAAGACTGGCAAGAAAGCAGACAGGAGCAGACAAGCTTTGGAGGCCAACTAGTCTTTCATATTTGAAAAAAAAAATCTCATTTCAGCCTTGGAGAAAGTGATTGCTACCACTCTTGGGTGACAATAAGAGAGTTGGATGAGTGACTTGCTGTTGCAGGAGGTAGTATAAGATTATATTTTACTGTTGAGAACAAATGAACATGCAGTGAAAATAGTGGCCCACTAACTGGAAGATCACCAAGTGCTCATAGGATACTACTCAGGAGGACCTTCCAGCTGCTTGCCCCCCCAAAACTGCACAGGTTCAAATCCTTTATTTGCTGAAGCAGTATCTTTCCCTAGCAAGCAAAAAGTGAGTCCTTCTGAGCAGCAAGAAATAAATTTAATTTAGATTAAAAATTGGGATCAATTGAATTTATATTTTACATATAAAGCGCATCAAGTTGTATATTATCTCATTCTGAACTAAAACACAGAACTGACAGTATTACCTTTTTCTGAAAAAAAATGGAGGTCCTGAGATTTGCACATCCTTCAGTCGTAAGCAACGTACATATATTCATATACACAGTCATGCACATGTGCATACACCTACATCTTGTATGGCAACTACTTCTACATATTTGTCCCTCTAAAAACTCTGGTGGAATCTCTGCCAACACCAGTCACTGAAATAGTGGAGATTATTTGTTCAGAACAAATTATTAACACAGAAAAAAAAACCCTTCATTTCTCACCATCATTTCATCCTCAAACTTTTGTCTCCAACACAACAAAGCACTTACACAAATGCTTGTCTTCAACCATATGCTGAAGTTTTCACAATCAGTGAAACCAAAAGTCATGGGATTTCAGAGTGCTTCAAAATAGCCATATACTTAATATTCTATTCCAATTATATTCATCATAAAATATGAAGGTCATGGGGAGTGAGTTTTTATCTGCATTTGGTACAGCTGAGCAAATTTCTGGAATCAAACATCTTGTAAAATGTGGATTTGCAGAATTCCTTTAGCTGAGTGGTCAGTAAAAGTCACCAACCTTCTGATATAATAAAATCACAATTTTACATGTGGGAGAACTCCAGGTCCAGGTTTTTTTATTAGAAAGTGCTGTTTAGATTAGGGGGTTTTAATGATTTATCTGAACTAAGAGATGCTGGTTTCCTTCAGTTACAAAGTCTGTGTAGCTAATTGTATGGGAAGGATGCAGAAGGCATACTCTGTTTTATGTAAAAACCTGGAAATAAGCATAAATGGATGCAAATAGCAAGCACATGATATCACTATTTTAAATTGACAACATTTATACTTGGCATATATGCCAGTACTCATCTTTTAACTAACGAGTGTTACTGTAGAACAAATGAAACTAAACCTGAAGAAAATCAACTTCAGAGTGCAGCCATTTAGCCAGCAAAAATCCAGCACCGGTCATGTGTCATTGGTTGAATGCTATATCTTCAAAGTACAACTCAAAACCATTTAGAGGCATTGTTACATCTGAAAACACCACGCCTGAAGAAACAGTGATATCAGGTAGGTCACCCAGCAGTTAAACATTCAGAACCTGAAGATGCAGGCAGGAACTCCAATCTCAGAGATCCACTATTACATTACAAAAATGATTGAAATTCTACAAGTTGCACTTTAAATATCACATGCAAAAATAGCCTCAAGATTTCAAAGCTTGGACAAGAGCCATCACATGTTGATTGATGGCCCTGTGTCACTCTGGTTTATAGGTTATGACCACTGGAGACTTCAAAATGAACTAAGCCAAACATAACTGCATCCTTTGCTCAGTGAAGCAAGGATGCGGAGCTCAGAAACCAAACTATTCTGTCAAAAAATAAAAGACTTATCTCAAAAAATCTGTCAGACTTTCAACATTTTTGACAGCTTCCATATTCAGTGCATGCAAAAACAAGTCTGATGAATGCAGACAAAACATCCAGAATGTTTCTTAGCTATTAAAAACCCTAATCCGTTATATTATCCTTAAGTAATTCAAACATCTCTTATGTAGGTTTCTCCCTATTAGATGTTCTATAGATGAAACATCTTCTTTAAGGAAAAAAAATCTGCTTTCCATATATTGTGTAGCATTAGAAGCTGTCCTTACATACAGTACAAAAGTATGCCAATAATGAACAGCATACATTAACTTTGAAAAAATAGCTATCTTTTAACCATATAAATCTAAAGTGGCATAGTCTACATTAGGATTGTCATTTATTGTAACCAGAGGAATTTTTCTCAGTGTGGAAAATGTAACTTATTAATTCTCATAATTACTCAATCTTACAAATGCAACTGTAGTTTCATAAGGGTACCATTTTGTAAGACACCGCCTTCTCATTTACAGTGTTCTGTTATTTAATATCATTAGGAATGCTTGTGTCTCCCATCATTCTTGTTGAAAGAGAAAAATCACATAGATTTGTATTATTAATGTTTTGCTGAACTTTATCCCTTTTGGAAAGCTGCAAACAGCATGGAGTTTATGACTTACATCAGATTCATCAGAAGAGTTTTAGAGGAGACGTAAGCAATCTAGGGAAAGATACTTGTCTAAAATGGTAAAAAAGTAAGTGACCATAATTTTCTTAACTGTGTGCTGAAGGCACACATAATAGCTGTTAATGGAGATGGAACAATCACTAGTGATTTTCCAACAGACATTTTTTCAAGATGATTAGAAAAGTAAAGAATGAACACTGTTAAAAGGCAAGAAAATTTAAACAATTCTGAAACCATGCTGTCACACTTCTGTTATTCATACAGGTTAGGTCAAGACACAAATGCATGACCAGTAATTTTTTATTCCTACAGCTTTCCCGCTTCATATTTGTTTTGGCATTAAACTCTATTTTTCCTTTTGAGGAAAACTGACAGCAAGACCCTGTCCTTCTGTCTTGCAGATGACATGCACGATTGTGTACCTCAGCATCCCAAGGAAGAAGGTTGGAGCTACAAAACCAGAAAGTATGGCACAAAGTACACAAAGAACCAAAGCTTCATGTGCTTCCTTTACAACCTCTGGATGAGATGTTTGTCGTTTACAATATATACTGTTAAGCATAGTGGAAAAACATGTTTAGTGCAGAACTTTGAGATGCTGTAAGATTCTTTAAAGCCTTACACATCACAATAGTTTTGAATACTCCTCCATCACAGCTTAGTTCTTTCCTGTGTACTCAGCACTGGAGAGACTGCATCTTCAATATGGTAATGAGTTTTGGGCCCCTCACTACAAGAAGGACATTGAATAGCTGGAGCATGTCCAAAGAAGGACATTGAAGCTAGTGAAGGGTCTAGAACACAAGACGTGTAAAAAGCAGCTGAGAAAAAAGGAGGCTGAAAGGAGACATTATCATGCTCTACAACTATTCTCCAAAGTAGCAAGCAACAGGATATGAAATGACCACAAATAGAGCCAGACTGGATATTAGGAAGACATTCTTCATCAAAAAGATTATTAGACATTGGAATAGGCTGCCCAAGGAAATGGTGGAGTCATGATCCCAGGAACTATTTAAAAGGTACAGTGCTGAGGGACATGACTTAGGGATGACCTGTGCAATGGTTGGACTGGATGATCTTAAAGGTCTTTTCCAACTAAAATAATTCTGTGGTTCCATGATTCTCACATTATATTAATAGATATATTACCCTACATAGATATATTACCCTATTAAAAGGAGCAGAATTAGCCATGCACTTTAGAAATGAGACGACTTTTTTCAGACTTTCTATTCAACATTTGTTTGGACAACAAAGATTTAAACTGGAAAATTTTCTTTGTAACTACATACAGAACGTGTGCTTTTATGTATAAATGTCCCTTTATGTATAAATGTCATGAGTCAAGGACAGTAAAGTTCTACCTGTCTTCTATGGATTTGTGGGTGAGATAACTTAAAATGTACAGTTCCAACTCTATTATATTGTAGGCATAGCAAAGCCTGGAATCTAGCTTGCTAACTTCAGATCTACCAAAGCAATTCTGTTGCATCTAAGACTGCCAACAACATGCAAGTGCAGATTTACACATGCCAAGGGAAGAATTACATCTGGCAAAAAAATCATTTACCAGAATCACAGAATCATAAGGGATCAGAAGGGAACTCGAAAGATCATGCAGTCCAATCCCCCTGCCACAGCAGGATCACCCGGAACAAGTCACACAGGAACACATCCAGGCAGGTCTGGAATGTCTCCAGAGAAGGAGACTCCACAACCCTCCTGGGCAGCCTGTTTCAATACTCCAGTACCCTCATTGGGAAGAAGTTCCTTCTGATATTTATATGGAACCTCCTCTGTTCCAGCTTGCACCTATTGTCCCTCGTCCTATCCCCAGATGACCTTGAGAAGATCCTGGCTCTATCCTCCTGACACCCAAACACTCACATATTTATAGACATGAATGAGGTCACCCCTCAGTCTCCTCTTCTCCAAGCTCAAGAGACCCAGCTCCCTCAGCCTTTACTCATCACGGAGCTGTTCTACTTCCTTCATCATCTTTGTTGCTCTACACTGGACACCCTACAGCAACTCTGTGTCATTCTTGAACTGAGGAGCCTAGAACTGGACACAGTACTCCAGATGCAGTCTCACTAGTGCAGAGAAGAGGGTGCTAACCACCCTCCCCTTCTTATCCCCCCCAAAGGATGCTGTTGGCCCTCTTGGCCACAGGAGCACATTGCTGGCTCATAGTCATCCTGC
>VZRI01009300.1:0-14723 GCA_013397515.1 Upupa epops | reverse complement strand
GAACTTGCAGCGTAAGTCGCTGGTCCTCTGCTCTGGACTGCCCTTTCTCACGTCCCACCACTACTCTCCTCTCCTCTCCACATGGGGCTGTGCCTGCAGGCTGGCAAAGATGCCTGTCCCATTAGTGTGGTAGCCCATGGAGTTGGTCTTTGTTCCCCCAGAGGAGATTTCTGACCTCACGGAGCAGATTGCAGAAGGAGGAAAGGCAATTCATGAGCTGGAGAAAGTCAAGAAGCAGATTGAGCAGGAGAAATCTGAACTCCAAGCCTCCCTGGAGGAAGCTGAGGTACAATCTTCTATTTATGTTTACATACAACATGTTTTAGCAATCTCATACAGAATTTATGAAACTATGCATTGAAAACAAGCTCCAGGCACAGGAAGCAGGGGAAATATAAAATCTAGCATGCTCTGGATGAAGTTGAGGTGCATGCCCATTGATTTCGTAAGAGTGACTGTGAAGAATTGTGACACATAAAAGCTTGAGGCTTTCAAAGAAAGTCAAAGACATCTTCCATAGAGAACCAGTCCCCTTTTAATGTGTAGAAAATGTTTAATAATAGAACAATTCAACTTAAAATCCTGTCATTGACCATGTTGGGTTTTTCTTAATTAGGCTTCCCTAGAACATGAAGAAGGGCGGATCCTGCACCTCCAGCTTGAGCTAAACCAGGTGAAGGCTGAGATTGACAGAAAGGTAGCCGAGAAAGTTGAGGAGATTGACCAGCTAAAAAGAAACCACCTCAGAATCGTGGAGTCTTTGCAGAGCACTCTGGATGCAGAGATCAGGAGCAGGAATGAAGCCCTGAGGTTGAAGAAGAAGATGGAGGGAGACCTGAATGAAATGGAGATCCAGCTGAGCCATGCCAACCGTCTGGCTGCTGAGGCACAGAAGAATCTGAGAAACACACAGGGAGTGCTGAAGGTGTGTTCAGCAAAGCACCAGGACAAGAGAAGACATCCCTGACATTTCTGGCATCCCTGCGTAGTCTCTGCTGCCTTTCCACTCCTCTTGTGTCTCTTTACAGGATACGCAGATACACTTGGATGATGCTCTCCGGACTCAGGAGGACCTGAAGGAGCAGGTGGCCATGGTGGAGCGCAGAGCCAACCTGTTGCAGGCTGAAATTGAGGAGCTTCGTGCAGCCCTGGAGCAGACGGAGAGGTCAAGGAAACTGGCGGAGCAGGAGCTTCTGGATGCTACTGAACGAGTGCAGCTTCTCCATACCCAGGTCAGGACCAGGTGGTGCAAAAGCAGTTGTGTGGGTGCTTAACAAACACAGAGGATTTATATGTTACATTAATTAGGGCAGGACAGAGGAGTACAATGTCCTCCGTACTGTTGCCTCCAAGAAAAGATATTATCATCACCCAGCACCTGAGCCCACAAATGACATTTTATAAACAAACATTTTAAAATGAAAGCACTTATCATATCTGAAAGGGTTACATATCCTGGAATGTTATACATTTGAAATATTAAGTTAATAAAAATCAGTCTATGATGCTTTACAACAGAACACCAGCTTGATCAACACGAAGAAGAAGCTGGAAACAGACATTGCCCAAATTCAGAGTGAAATGGAGGACACGATCCAGGAAGCCCGCAATGCTGAAGAGAAGGCCAAGAAAGCCATCACAGATGTGAGTCAGGTTCTTCCTTCCCTCCTGGTGCCAGGTGTATTCTCATGCAATCTGTCTCCAGCCCCAAAATGGCTTTGAACATTTTTCCCCATCAGGCAGCCATGATGGCTGAGGAGCTGAAGAAGGAGCAGGACACCAGTGCCCACCTGGAGAGAATGAAGAAGAACCTGGACCAGACGGTGAAGGACCTGCAGCACCGTCTGGATGAGGCTGAGCAGTTGGCCCTGAAGGGAGGCAAGAAGCAAATCCAGAAGCTGGAGGCCAGAGTGTGTACAGCAGTTATTTGAGGACATGTCACATAATTAACCACCAGAGAAGCTGCAGAGATGGTCTTTCTGTTGCAGGTGCGGGAGCTGGAAGGGGAGGTTGATGCTGAGCAGAAACGCAGTGCTGAAGCCGTGAAGGGTGTGCGCAAGTATGAGAGGAGGGTGAAGGAGCTGACCTACCAGGTATAATTGACAGGAGGCTTCTTGGGCTCATACCCCCCCCTCCCAGGAAGTAAATATATATGTACATGACTGCCAAGGGGAATTGCTGACTCCCATACTGGGGAATTCAGTGTACTCTCCTTTCTGTTTGCCAACTGATTTAGTCTGAGGAAGACCGGAAGAACATTCTCAGGCTGCAGGATCTGGTGGACAAACTGCAAATGAAGGTGAAATCATACAAACGACAAGCTGAGGAAGCCGTAAGTGTTGCTTGGATAATAAGTAAACGTGTGTCATACAGGAACTGAAAAAATAAATATATGTTGGTGGAAAACACTAGTGAACAACAAATGAAGGCTTTAGGGACTTTATCACCCAGATAAAACAAATACCTGTGCACCAAACAAATAGGAAAGTAAGAACATAAATGACAAGACCAAGGGACAAAATAAATTCTCATGAGTGTTGGTGACGTTTCTCACAGTGGGTTCCTGAATGAGTGAGGATGAGGAGGCCTGTGTGAGGCTTATTTGTAAGGAGTTGTTGGTGGGGGATGGAGGTCTGGCATTCCGACAGGGAAGAGGCTCAACCTCACAGTGCCAAGGCAGAGGGGGAGTGAAACTGGACTCTGGGCTCTTTATCACCAGCTATCTCCTCCCCTGAACAGGAGGAGCTGTCCAATGTGAACCTGTCCAAGTTCCGCAAGATCCAGCACGAGCTGGAGGAAGCCGAGGAGCGGGCTGATATTGCAGAGTCACAAGTCAACAAGCTACGAGCAAAGAGTCGGGAGTTTCACAGCAAGAAAATAGGAGAGTAAGAGTGAGTGAGGATGTGATGACGTGAAGTGACCTGAGGGCTGTGCAAAATATGAACCTTCCTGTCACTTCTGCAATGAGTCTTTGTAACTTTGTCAGTATCTAGAGAATAAAGATTGTAGATTCCTTTGCATACAGAGATGGAGCAGTATTTTCAGTTGTTATAATTCAATCCAGTAGTTAATTAGACTCTGTGTGAATGGGTGTTTTTGGTATTTTTTCAAAATCCCAAATTGATTTTCAGCAGTAATCTCCAAAACTTAGTTATCTTCTGGAGTACGATCCAGAAAGAGTTCTACACTAGACACTATTACAGGTACAGCCATCAAACCAAACATATTTTGTAGTATACTACAGGTTTACAATATTATGATCTAAATTTAGAATTATTTTCAATAAGAAGAAAAGTTGTAAACATTTTACAATGCTTATGAGAATATACATCAAGAGAAACCAAGTTTAATCATCTAAAGATAGAAATGAGAACAGCTTTGGAAACATGAAGACATACACAAAATGTTAAAACCGACTCTCTGAGAATACAAGAAAACACTAAATGTCATACCAAAGCATGGCTAACCAGTGCTTCCTGTCAGTATGTCTGCAGCAACAGCATACAAGTTTGGGAGTTCCTCTTGATTTCAAGCATGTTGAGGTTTCCACCCAAGAAATTCTCCCAAGTTTTAACTAAATATGGAAGTAGTTTTCTAGGCAGCAGCTAAATATATATAAGGAAACTATTGACACCATGCACTGACTCTTGTGTCACTGTAAGTGATGCTCTTGAGGGACATCATCCTTACGTATGAAGCTGTGAAAGTTGCATCAATGCCAGCAGTATCTGGGTATCAAAGAAGGAAAACCCCAGCCTCTTCTCTCTTCCTTTCCACTGCATGTTCCTAAGGAAGAGGTAGGATTCTTTCTTTCAGGACAAAACTTGTACTTTTGCACCTTGCAAGGAAGCAAAATGTTTTGTTTGCACTAAACCAAACCTTGCTTTAAATAAACAATACCAAATGCCAAAGCTTATTCCTGAAGTCAGTGTATTTAACTGTGGCTCAGTAGAAGCCTGGAGAAGTATTTCTAGCTCTATGGGTTCCTTTTCAAATCTGGCTGTCCAGCAAATACCACAACCACTTCTGGGATCATATTTTGATGCCTAAAAGTCCCTGTTCCCCTTGGACAGTAGTGCAATGACCACCTCAAACAAGCAAACTGGCTTGATTGTGGAAGAATCATGATGCAATTGAAGGACTTGCAAATGCTGGAGATCATCTGTCACCTGTAAGAAATTATGGCATCCAAATTTGTTCTTTAATGTGCTACTCATGACAGGTAATGCTGCAGGTTACTTAAATGGCAACATCTTGGTCTGATTATCTACTTCAAATGGAGAGAAGAGCCACACAGTCCCGCAAGGCTGACTCGGCCTTGCCACTGTCCATCCCAGAAAGCATGCTGGAGTCTTCTTGGAACCAGAACAGAATGGGAAGAGCAAGAAAAACTAGTTTGCATGCACTTGGTGATTTGCTGACATAGCCTGAAGACAGGAGTCATTTTGCACTTACACACTATTTCTGGAGTCAGACTGCTTGTGACCCAACAAGTGCTGATGCAAATGTAACTGATCTTGGGGAAAAACACAGGTCCGTGATAGGACCAAAAAGAGAACTCTAAGAGAAGGTTTAAAATAGATGCACTAGATCTGCTGTCTACTCAGAGATGTGGGGAAGCACCTATAACAGCTGTGCCTACATTCTATAAGGGGAAGCCACACACCTCTTGTTAACTGGAGATCCATCCACCCGTTGCATAACCGTTGCCTTAGTACCTCAATGCCTGTGTCACTGGGTAAAACGACCTTTGGAAACACATCTGTTCTTGAAATGCCTGCATCTTCCTGATACTGCAAGGGAAGGGGCAGGCAGGCAGGCTGTGCCTGATGCACTCTTACACCTCAACATCTTGTTATCTGTACTGACAAAGGAAATATCTGAAAAGTGTCAAAGGTGGTGCACTTTCAGAAGGCAGAGGTAATGATGGGGTCTAAGTGGGTAGGTTGGGCATCAGACACTCCTGGAAATGCAGAGAAAGTGGTTTTAGACATTAGACATTATATAGCATACTACTTACTACTTTTCAAGTTTATAATTATTTTAGTTACAGCAAATCTGGGTAGGGCTTAGAGCAACCTGGTTTAGTGAGAGATATGTGCCTACCCATGGCAGAGTGATTGGAGCCACATGATCTTTCAGGCTCCTTTTCATCTAAACCATTCCGTGACTCTAAGATTCTATGAGTCTGTGATCTTCACAGCAGACACACTAGTGAGTCAAGAAAGTTTTAGAAGTCAAGCTAGACAAGATGTTTACCCCCCCTTAATTGCTCTTGTAACTATTCAGATTTTCTGCCTTTCATGCCTGTGAAATCACAGTACTCCAGATGTTCCATCCTGCAAGATACTTGCCTTGATTAGCCAGAACTCTGTCCTTAATGAAGGATACAGTATGTTCAAGCATCCACACAGCAATTTGGAAACACAGAAATCAAAGAAGGAGACACTTAGAACAAACATTGGGAAAATGTGCTTTTCCTGGGTGTCAAGAAGAAAGGAACATTCTCTTTTCAATTGTGCCTGACATAACAAAGGGTAATGCTTGCAAGTTTGAACATACAGAGTTTCTCCTCAATATCAGGAGAAAATTTTTTACATTAAGGGTTATTAAATATTAGAATGGGTTGCCCAGGGAGGCTGTGGAGTTCACTTCTCTGGAGATGTTTAAGACCCATCTGGATGAGTTCTTCTGTAGTTTGATATAGGCTTTTAGGCAGTTACACTTTTCAGTAATCTTTATCCTGCTTGAGCAGGAGCGCTGGACCCAATGGACTTTGAAGGCCCCTTCCAACCCTAATAAACTGTGTAAACTGTGTGTAAACTATGTAAAGATATGGATAAATCCTCATAAGGCTAAGTGGGAAATGGACATGAAGAGGAATTACAACCCGTAACAGTTCCGTACATAGCTGTATGTGTCTTACTCTGTTGTTATGAGACGCTCAGGGTGCACAAACTGGTGTTTGGATCTTTGTGACAGTACTGAAGAAAACTAAAGACACAGCTCCAGCAAAGGACAATATGCATGCTACTTCCAGTCACAGTATTCAAAAGCTAGGTTTCCAAACCATCTTAATCAGCTGATATTTTGCACCTCTGTTATCTGTCACTGATCAACTATTCTCAGAACTTTTCTGGGGGAGCAGTCACTTACTCAATTTTATACTTTACTCATAACACTGGTTTCCTTTGCTGCAAATCCTTCTCTTTCTTCAAGAGAAGGATTTCTACCTTTCTACTACCTGTGTCTATCTTTTTGCCTGTTCTACACAGAGATCAAATTTCTCACCCCACTCACCTGCTCTGTAACAGGAGCCCTTCAGCTGCTTTAATGAGTGATGGAAAGGGCATTTTTAATGTCATGTCCTCATCCAAGACCCACTCTTCAGTTCTCATCCACTGATGCTTGCTAGAAACATAGAAGGAGTTTAAGTAACTGAGCTACTTTCACATTCATCCAGAATTTGTCTGGTTATTATTTTTTACCCTCTCCACAGTTAAGTGGTGCTGAGCTATCTTTCTGTTCCTGCTCTGTCTTCTGAAAGACATTGTAATTGTGAAACATTGCACACACTTATGTGACAGACCTCTCTATACCATTAAGATACACCAAAAATACATTAAGAAAATTAACATAGGATAAAAGGATTTTCACAGTTCATTCATGCTCTGATGCATGGGACAGGGCAGTCTTGACAAGAAACTTCTTCCCCCAGAAATACTAGCTTACCACTGTCATAGTCAATGTCATGAAGGGAAAAAATGAACACGTATTGACTCTGTATCCTTCACATTAATATTTTTACATTTCTGATACTTTGGTGCATATGTCTTCATCAAAACTCAATTATTACCTCTAATCTTTTTATGGTAGTTTTTTTTACATGCATAGACCAATAACTTGAACTAGCACTTCCTACAGAGTATTAAAATAATTTCATATTTCAATAATCAACAGGACACAGATTTAATAAGTAAAGTGTGTCTTACCATCTCCAGAGTCCAGTGCCTAGCTGCATCTTACTGTTGGGAAGTGTTGAGATAAGAGGTTTTGCTCTGAACGATTTGCTCTGAGTGTTTCAGCCATTCTTGTTTCTTTGGTGATGACATTCTTGTGAGCTCTCCTTTTACACAGAGGACAGCAGAAACACTGTTGCAGAAGAAGCTGAGTATTCCCTGTCAGAGAGTTAACTGGAGTCCACAAGGTGCTCTGATCCTTCCAGCATGCCTTGCTGATACAGAGACCATGGCTGGCAATGGCACCTGCAAACTGCAAATTCTGTTTGTAGTATTTTTGAGTAAAATGATCTGTTGTAGAAGATAATCCAAAGAAGTCCAAAACTCAGTTTAAGTGGAAATGTTGGTATGTTTGTCTGTGTTAACTGTGCTGCTTTTTAATGCAGCTTATTATCTTGAGGACATGTCTATGCACATCAAGTGTTTCAGAGTTTGCTACCGCATTTCCCATTAACTGTATCACTAGGACTAATCTGCTTCAATGCGAGAAAAAGTTCTAAAAGATGATCCAAATGATCTCATCTCAGGCACTAACATATGTGTACATACATGTCAATTATAAGCATTTTATGAGCAGAAGGCCTCTGAGAGAATATATAATCAATAGCACAGGCATCTATACATCTTCTTGACTTGAGATAATAGAGCAAGCAGTTCCTCTTGGGTGCACTCACAGAGCAAGTGCAAGACTACTGGAGAATCAAGCTCAGAGAGCATGGGTTCATGAAGTGCAAATCCTGTTTGACCAACCATATGTCCTTCTATAACCAGGTGACTCATGCAGTGGATGTGGGGAAAAGCAGCGTATGTTGTCTACCTGGAGTTCAGTAAACTCCATCTCCCACAGCATCCAGCTGGGAAAGCTGGCAGCTTATGGGTTAGACTGGATTAAACACTGGCTGGATGGCTGAGCCCAAAGAGTGGAATTAAATCCAGTTAGCGACTAGTTATGAGGGCTCCATATATGTCACGATCCCTGTTGGGCTGCAATTCTGATCAAACAAGTTATTGTGATCAGGTTTCGATTATCTTCAGGATCAGAATTAAGATTCAAACAGATTCAAGTGCTAAAGTTCGTTATTTTATCTAAAACAATCAACAATGTGAGGAGGAAGAGAGAGGAGAAAAGGATAAAAGGTAAAGAAAGGGAGATTACAATAAACACCACTGCCACGAATCCACCACATCCCAGCAGTCTGCTTGTCTCTGATGTTCTCCTGGGTCCCTTGGAAGGGGTAATGATATTCTTCCACCTAGGGAATGATGTTCTTCTGCACTACCCATTTCTGCTGGTCTTGCCTTTTATAACAGTGGTGTGGTGCATGTCCAATACCATTCCTGGAGGGTCCTGGAAAGCTCTGGAGGATACGAGCTCCCTCCTCTACATCTCCCACTTTCCATCTTCAGGAAGCAGGAGTTAGGAATCAGTAGTATCAAGCACTTGTGAAAAGCTGGCTTCCCAGCAGGGATATGCGTAGGACCTGTGTGTCAGCTTGCAAACAAGGCAGTAAACAACTAAAAAAACACTCTTTAGGGAACAACCCTCTGCATCCAAAGGAAGATGAAAGCTTTTGGAATGCTTGGCTGAAGAATTGCCCCTTAAAGAGATCTGAAGAAAAGCATTTTGTATTAAGACCAGCTAAAGTATTAATAGTATCTTGATTGCAAAAGGGAAATTGACTGTTTCCATAATGTAATATCTGCAAAATCTGAACTAGGGTTAACTCTCAGTGGATCAGGGGGTCCAATATTCTCCAATCAGCAAGTCTCTCAGCCTCCATGTAGTAACCCCCAGGAGCAGGGTCAATGGGTACAGATCTCTGTCCAATGGAACAAATGCAAATGGAGCAAGTGCTCACCACCTACAGTGCAACTGCAGAATAGATATGAGGCTCTGCAGGAGGAACAGGTCACCAGCAAGGATGAGGACTCTAAAAGCCCAGTAACTGCACCAACAACAGGTTGCCTCAGGCCAGCCATCAAAACCAATCCTAAAAAGAAACCTCAAAGGGTCATTGTTATAGGAGACTCCCTATTGAAGGGAACAGAGGGCCCAATATGCAGACTGAACCCATTACATACAGAAGTCTGCTGCCTCCCTGGTGCCCAGGAAAGAGACATTTTAGGTAAAATCCCTAACACTGTGAGTCCTTCAGACTACTACCCACTACTAATCTTTCAAGTGGGTAGTGATGATGCAAGAATGAGAGCCTCATGATCAATTAAGAGAGATTTCAGGACCTTACAGCAACGGCTAAAGGGATCAGGAGCTCAAGCTGTGTTCTCTATCTTTCTAAAATCAGTGATGGATGAGGGAACATTTAGGAAGAGGCAACAGCTCAATTCATGGCTGTGGGACTGGTGTCATCAACAGGGGTTTGGATTCTGCAATCACGGCTCAGTTTACAAGGCAACAGAGCAGCAAACAACTAATGGGATGCACTTGTCCCAGAGGGGGAAAAAGGATCCTGGGGCAGGAATTGCCAGAGCTCGTTAATAGGGCTTTAAACTAGGTTTGAAGGGGGAAGGGGTTAATAGCCTCCTGCTAGCTGGTGATGAACAGTCGAACAGTGGGGTAGCTCACCAGAGGCAGAGGGATTGAGAGCCAGTGAGGGCCCTCTACTTGCCCTGGGGCAAGCCAGGGATGATGCACCAGGACAGTCTGAAGAAATCAAGGGGAATTGGCACAAGAGTAGGACAGAGCCAGCCCAGCTGAAGTGCCTCTATGCAAATGCACAGAGCCTGGGCAACAAACAAGATGAATTAAGGGCCACTGTGCTGCTCGGAGGCCATGCCATCGTGGTTATTACTGAAACTTGGTGGGATGATTCCCACAACTGGAATGTAGGTATAGATGGGTACAAGCTCTTTAGGAAGGATAGGGAGGGAAGGAGAGAAGATGGCATTGCCCTCTATATCAGTGACCAGGCTGAAATCAATAGAGCTCCACTTGGGGAAAAATGAACTGGTTGAGAGTGTATGGGTTAAAATTAAAGGGAAGACAGGAGAGGGTGATATTACTGTAGGAGTCTGCTACAGGCCACCTGACCAGCAGAACCAAGCAGATGAAGCCCTTCATAGGCAAATAGTAGTGGCTTCCAGACCACAGGCTCTGGTCCTCATGGGGGATTTCAACCACACTGACATCTGCTGGAGGGACAACAGAGCAAGGCATCAGCAATCCAGGTTGTTCTTGGATTGCATAGATGACAACTTCCTCCACCATTTGGTGGAACAAACAAGAAAAAAAGGTGCTATGCTGGAAGGGAACCAACAGGGAAGGGCTGGTGACCAATGTGAGGCTCAGGGACAGCCTTGGCTGCAGTGACCATGAAGCAATTGAATTTAAGAACCTCAGGGCAGCCAGGNAACCTCAGGGCAACCAGGAGGAAGTGTTCTAAGCTTATGACCCTAGACTTTAAGCGTGCAGACTTTGATAGCTTCAGGGATCTGCTGAAGGATCACGTCCTTGTGCCCAGCAGCAATGTATAACAACAAAAAGGAAAGTAGGGAAGAATGCTAGGAGGCCCACCTGGCTGAGCAAGGAGCTCCTGGGCACGTTGTCACACAAAATAAACTCTACAAGGAGTAGAAGGGAGGACAGCCAGAATAGGGGTTGTATAAGGAAGCTGCCCGAACAGCTAGAGATCTGGTTAGAAAAGCCAAGGCACAGTTTGAATTGAACCTAGCTAGGGAGGTCAAAGGGAACACCAAGGATTTCTACAGGTATATTAATGGTAAAAAGAAGACTAGGGAAGGTGTGGGCCCCCTCAGAAAGGAAACAGGTGATGTGGTCACAAGTGACATGGAAAAGGCTGAGGTTCTCAATGACTTCTTTACCTCAGTCTTCACTGCAAAGGCCTCCAGCCACACTCCTGGAGTCATGGAAGAAAACGGCAGGGACTGGAAGGAAGAACCGCCCATCGTAAATGAAGATCAGGTTCATGATCACCTGAAGAACCTGAAAGTGTTCAAGTCCATGGGACCTGATGGGATACACCCACGGTTACTGATAGAATTGGCAGATTCTCTATTATATTCCAAAAGTCATGGCAGTCTGGTGAAGTCCCCACTGACTGGAAAAGGGGAAACATAACTCCTATTTTCAAAAAGGGTTGGAAGGAAGAGCAAAGGAACTACAGGCCAGTCAGTCTCACCTCTGTGCCCGGTAAGATCATGGAGCAGATCCTCCTGGAGGCACTACTGAGACAGGAGAATGGTAAAGAGGTGATTGAGTATAATCAGCATGGCTTCACCAAGGGCAAATCCTGCCTGACAAAACTGGTGGCCTTCTGTGAACAGGTCACAACATTAATGGATGAGGGGCAAGCGACTGATGTCATTTACCTCTAGTGTAGTCAGCAGGAGTAGGGAAGTAACAATATTCCTGTAGTCAGCACTGGTGAGGGCACAGCTCAAGTACTCTGTTCAGTTTGGGGCACCTCAAGACAAGACCATCATTAAGGGGCTAGAATGATACCAAAGAAACCTTATGAGGCATGGCTAAGGGAGCTGGAGCTGTTTAGTTTGAAGAGGAGGAGGCTGAGATCATAGAATAATAGAATCCTCATGGCTGGAAAGGAACTCCAGAATTACCAAGTCCAGCCCTCATCCCAACATCTTCACAACCCCTAGACCAGGGCATCAAGTGTTTTATCTACTCACCTTTTAAACACCTCCAGAGACAGTGACTCTACCACCTCTCTGGGCAGCCTGTTCCAGTGCCCAACCAGTCTCTTGGTAAAGAACTTCTTCCTAATGTCTAATCTAAACCTCCCCTGATGCAGCTTGAGGCCATTTGCCCTCATCCTATCATTAATAATATGGGAGAAGAAACCAGCACCAGCCTCGCTACAATCTCCTTTAACGTATTTGTAGAGAGCTGTAAGGTCTCCTGTCAGTCTCCCCTTATCTAGACTAAACAAGTTCAGTTCCCTCAGTCGCTCTTACAAGGCCTATTTTCCAGACCTCTCATCAGCCTTGTTGCCCTTCTCTGGACCTACTCCAGCACCTCAATGCCCTTCTGATACTGTGATGCTCAAAACTGGACACAGTACTCAAGGTGCAGCCGCAAAATTGCAGAGTACATTGGCATCATCACCTTTCTACCCCTGCTGGTGACACCATTCCTGATCCAGCCAGGATGCTGTTGGCCTGAGGTCCCTTTCCATCAGGAAGCTCCCCATCCACTCTTCCCCAAGGCCGTAGTGTTGCTGAAAGTTGTGATTGAAGTGCATGACTCAGCACTTGGCTTTGTTAAATCTCATCCCATTGGCCTCAGCCCATCACTTCAGCATGCCCAAATCCCTCTGCAGTGCTTCCCTACTCTCAAGCAGACCACCACTGCCACTTAATTTTGTGTCATCTGCAAATTTACTGAGGAATCATTCAATTCCCTCATCCAGGTCATTGATAAAGGTGTTAAACAAGACTGGTCCCAAAACAGAGCCCCGAGGGATACTGCCTATGGCCAGTCAACAACTGGATTTAACGTCACTCATCACAATTCTCTGGGCTCTGCCATCCAACCAGATTTTAACACAGCAAAGAGTCCACCAGTCTAAGCCGTGAGCCACCAGCTTCTCCAGCAGAATGCTGTGGAAAACAGTGTCCAATACCTTACTGAAATCCAGGTAGACAATAAGTACTGCTTTTTCCTGATCCACTAGGGAAGTGGCTTCTTACAACCATTTTACAAAGCAGTGTTTTCATGCTTTGTTTAACTATATATTTAGGGTGTGGTTCAGGTGTTCCCTTACAGTTCTGTTATATAGTTCTTCACCATCTGCATCAGGAAATTGTCCCTAATGCACTGGAGGAATCTTCTGGACTGTGGATGGCTGGCTGAGTAGATGTTCCAGTAAATATCAGGATAATATCAGTAAATAACTGAATATCAGTAATATCAGTTAAAAGTTCTGGGTGTCTTAAAGAACCCAAAGCCCTGCCTGTAACACCAGTCTTGTAGCCAGTTATTAATGAACTAAGTCCTATTCTAGCCCCTGTTCTCACCCCAAAGTGGAAGTAATGAAGAAAATACAATTTGTGTCCCAGACTCTTTTACTAAACTCCCAAGGCCTTGTAGTCTTCATTTCCCTCAGACTATGGAATACACCTTCCTCCCCACCTGTCTGGAAGATCAGCAGTGGGTAATAGTCATCTGATCTCACCAGGTTAGAGAGCATGCTAGTGACATGCCTGATCTGGGCTCCAAGTAGACTGCAGACTCCCTGTGATGAGGGTCAGCACTGCATATTGGGACCTCAGTCCCTTTCAAGAGCTAGTCTCCAATAACTAGGACCCATCTCTTCTTTGTGGAGGGGTTGTCATATTACTGGAAGATTTCTGGGATTTATGTGACCTTGCTAGGGTCTCCGGTATGGGTTCTCTGTCCTCTATATCCTTACTAGACTGGCTGTTTTCTAGTAGGTATTCATATCTATTACTCAGTGGCAACTGAGAAGGTGAGGCAGGCAAGGGTGGTGCTCACCTTCTGCCATGGCTCTTCACTGGTCTCCACTCACCCCTTCTACTTGGGCTTCTGTCCTCCTTGTGAGAGGTGCAGGATCTTGGGTCCCTTGTTTCTGGCTCTTATTGGGTTGTTGTCCAGACGGGCTCCACCAGTCTACTTCTATTTTAGCCTCTCCAAGTCTCTTGAGCCTTTCTACTTCCACTTGCAGCTTTTCAACCTCATCTTGCAGATGTACCACTTGGTTAAGCAGATAATCTACCTGCTCACACTGTACACAGCCAGGAAAACTCGAGGGTGTTACATTCCTGGCAGCCTGTCACCTGCACAGCCTCAGCTTGTTGGGGGACCTCTGTTTGAGTTCCCACATCCATATGCTCTGTTTGAGTTCCCACAACAATATGCAGTGGTGACTGTAGCCTGGTCTTCCTCTGCTGTTGCTTTCCTTTCATGGTTTTGTTTTGGGGTTTGGTTTGGTTTGGTTTTTGGTGGTTTTTTCCTTCCCGGTGGCAGGTGGGCAGCTCTCCAGCTTCCCCATGCGGGCTGAGCGCCCCTTCCGATTTCGCCTCCCTGGAAGAGCTCCGGGTGCCCCCCCTGCGCTGTTTGCCTGGCTAATGCTGCGAGAGTACCCGAAACTCAGCAGCCTCCTGCCGGCTCCCCTGAGCTTTCCCAGTAAGGGAACCACCACATCGCCCAGAAACCTCTATAAAACATTCCTCGGGACCCAGCACTCTTGCTGTCACATGCAGTCTAAGCGCAACTTTAGGTTTTGCCTCCCTTGAAGAGGTCCAGGTCTGCATATATGTGTATGCATCATGTGACTGCTGGACCTTAAACTGATACTATCAGAAAGTAACAGGATGAGGCCATTTGTGCTACCTGTCTTCTTGTGAGTGCTGAGTGTGTTCACTTGTGGTGTGTGTGTTAATCAGTATTAGTAACTACATATGTGTTTGCATAAGTGTGCTCCATGTGCATGTGCCTTCTGGGAATACATGCTCAGTTTCACTACTTGGTGGAACTGTGGCTGTCTTGCCTCTCTCACACTGCCATGTTCATCCTTGTTCCCCAACAGGCAAAACAGCTCTGGAACAAAGCCGGCAGAGAAACTGGTGTTAAGGTGGAAATCAAGCAGGTATTGAGTACTGTGAGGTGAGGAAAGGACTGTTTCCCTGGCAGGGAGCCAGCCTGCCAGCTGACCTCCATCAGCCTGCAGGGCTGCAGGGGCTTTTGCT
>VZRI01009299.1:61530-81721 GCA_013397515.1 Upupa epops | reverse complement strand
CATTCCACAACCCAAGACATGGCTTCAAAGAATAAAGTACGAAAAGCAGCTTATGGGGTTGTGGGTAAGACTCTCTCCACAGCCTATATAAAGCTTGGTGAAAATACACCAAACACATGTTTATGGCTCTGTCTAAGCAATGTCTACCTGTTAATTCATCACCAACTTCCTTTTATTTTTCTGTCGTGGAGCAGGACCGTGTAGTTGTCATCAAAATCGGTCTTCTGGGCTTAATCTTCTGATCCTTTCCTAGCAATTAGAAATTCAAATGAAGGCCTCATTCCATTTTTTCTTCTTTTTTTTTCCTTTTTATGTATTCTTGCCTTGACTTTAGGTGAGCTCTGTCTTCTAGGTGTTTTAGAGTCTTCCCACGCATCAGGGTACAGCACTAGCTCACTTTGAAACCCATCTCACCAGAGCAGCCTCCGAATGTGGCAGTTCAAGGCTGAGTCAGTGACAGGGAGTGAGCAAGCACTCATCTGAAATCGAGAAGTGCAACCTTTAGATAAATGGCTGGGAAGATTTTTCCTTCAGCTAACTATAGTGTCATTACATGGGAGCCTTTTAAAAACCAACAAGGTAAATTTATGTAAAGATTAAGCTGACATTTTAGAGACACTTAAGTTGTAGAAGCCTGATCTTAGAAAAGAAGGAAAAACTCTCATATTTACACAATACCTTGTCCTGCACAGCCCAATTCCCTGCCCCTTGTAGGAGTTTTAGTGAAGGGTGTCAAGTGCAGCCATGCAAATAAATTAAATGAACTTTGGGTAAGTTCTCAGCTAAGTCACATCTTCACTGCTGATGCTGGTCTTCTTTTGACTACTTCACCTTAGCCATGAATTCAGAGTTCTTCTGTCAGAGGTTACAAGACTGAAGAGAGCCCATCCTATTCTGCGTTTGCTGTGGTATTTGGAGCAGCAGCTGAGCTGTGGAAGGTGGAGCTTTTTGGGGTGGAGGGCTGATGCCTGCTCCTTTGCCAGCACCTGTAACCCCTGCAGAATCAGGTAGAGTTAAGGACACTTGGCATGTGATGCCATGGCCTTTTGTTCTTATTTCTTGAGCTGATTTGAACCTAAGCAGGGCTTAGTTTGGGGCTTGCTTAGTGCTACTTTTAAAATGGATCATCCCTGTGATTTATTTGTCCTTCTGGGCCACTAGCTTCTTTTCTGTCATTTATTACCTTTGATTCTCACATGAAACCAGAAGTTGCTGCACCAGGTTTGTAAAGTAGCCGCTAAAATCTGCATGACCCCAGCTCTCATCCCAGCAGTGGATTGGCCATTGTCATGACTTGCTGCTAGCTGCTTGGCTGCACACCAACACCTTCTTTTTGGCCACCAAGGTGTGCTGCATTGTCTTCTGCTGACAAAGCATTTGGTGGGCTGCACACCCTGCCCATCTCACATGACTTCAGAGCCACAGTACGTGCTGATTCCTCAGTATCAGATGGATTTTCATCAAAGTTAGCAGCTGGTTAGTTGTAGGAGTGAAAGGCACTAGCTCGCGGGATGGGGCAAAACCCACAACAAGCAGCCAGAGCTTGTGGAGAAGAGGCTGATTGTGTAGACATGTCGGCTGTAACCACCTGAGCCTGTCCAAGCTTGATGGGGTTTAACGTGACTCTTTTGCTCCTTTGGAAAGGAGCCTTGAAAGTAAAATTGAGAGGAGGTGAAAACTGCTAATGCTCAGCTTGTTTTTGTGGCTTTATACGTCTTTAATGTTGGGTTTGGATCTGACCTGAGTCTCATCAACCCCCGTCATGTGGGAGGGATTCCTTCTTAGATAGGAAGCACTAGGCAGACTTGATCCTTGATCCCATAACTTTGGTCTCCTTTCCCCAAATGGCCAAGTTTTGGGTTTACGCGCTCATGATTTTCTAAGAAGGGTTGAGTGGGGCTGTGAGAACAGTTGCCATCTCTACACTGTTTGTGGGAACTCTTGTTGCAAGATTAAGCTTCCCAGAACCACCTAAAAACAAAATTCATGAGACATCAGAGCTCTACAGCTTCTCTGTAGGTGCATCACGCATCAGATGTGTTCTCTGAGATTCTTCTGAGAGGACCTGGTTTCTTCCCACGGACTTGATAGGAACAGAGGACATTCTTGAACTAGCATTAAATGTGATTGATGTTGCTCTGAGGCAGTGTGGGGGGGGCTGATGCATTGCGATAGTATGTCTGGAGCTGCTCTCTTTCCAGACTGAGACAGTTTAATTCCCAAGACATCAACAAGACCATGGCTGGGATAGAGACTTGATGAGCCAACACTCTCATGGCCAGGGAGGGGATGCAGCTCACTGAATTCTGGTGAGACAGTAGTGGGTTTTCATCCCTAGCTCTGGGAGTCTCTTGTGCCCCAACTCTAAATCTGAACTCTGAATCATGACCTGCTAGTCTGGTCTTTGATAGCTCTTAATAAAGCAAAAGATGTAGTCTCAACCAACATTTTTTCTGGCGGGGTGTGTGTGTGTGAGAACTCCTCTGTGTGACTACTTGTTGCTCTATTAATAATCAGATGAAACAATTTTGCCCTGAATTTGGTGCAGAGCATCAGCAGCAGTTCTTCCTCCAACATTTACAGTAGAGACACTGTCTACTCTAAATGACACTTCCACTGTCATTTAGAGTAGAGACACTGTTTACTCTAAATGGCACTTCCACTGTCATTTAGAGTAGAGACACTGTTTACTCTAAATGGCACTTCCACTGTCATTTAGAGTAGAGACAGTGCCATGTTGACCCCATGCATCTTTACCTATGGGATTCTGAGGGTCTGAAATACATGATGATCAAACAAAAGAGCACTAAAAATCAGTGAGGTGTACACAGAGGCAAAGAATTTTCCTTGAGGAGGGTGAGAGGAGTGCTGTGGTGCGTAGTCAGTGGTTCTCATGGGAAAGGCTGTTTCCCCAGTGAGTAGGAAATGTCTCAGTAACCTGGAGCATTGAGAGGACGTGTCAATTGTTTCCTTCCAGGCGCTTTGGGAAAGGAGCCTAGAAGTTTATCTTAGCCCTTACAACAATAGCAGCAGATGCCAAAGCACTCCCAGTATTCAGACAAGGACAGAGTCCTGCTTGGCCTCTCTGAATGCGCTGGGAGGCAGCAGTCTGGGGGAACAACAAAAAGTCAACATGAAGTAAGTTCCTCCCTGGCCCTAGAGGGAAAAGAGGCAGCTAAGTCATGCAGATGTTTGCCTGCACATATACAACTTCTCTTCATATCACCAAAATCTGCCCTGTGCACACATGGTCAAAAGATTAAAGAGATTGCCCCATTCTGTCAGTAGCATATTGAAGTATTAAGAGTGCAAGGCTTACTATGATGTGTTTCTATTATCAAGCGGACCATGGAATTAAAGTGATTCGGAGTGGGGGACATTGTTTTAATACGAACACTGGAATCTCATCCTTTTACACCTGGCTCTCAGCTGGAGGAGTCCCTGGGGAGCAGCTGCTGCTGTCCTGAGACCACTCTGTGGTTCCTGCTTGTGCATGGAGAACATTTCCCTTCTCTGTCCCTGTGCAGCATTGATGCCATCTGCCATGGTAAAATCGGTGCTCACAGTTGCTGGGATAGATTCCCTGGTTTTGTGACATGCTACAGCTGAATGGTACCTTTGGGTGTCTCCAACTTTAGGTCTGTGGCTCTGTCCATTCCATGTGAGGTGTGAGCTTGCTGGGGTGGAGGCATGAGCTGCTTTCATCAGCTTCTGGCCCCATCCTGGTACACAGCTCGATGTTCTGTCATTTGTAAAGCCCTCTGGGAGCTTGCTTGGCTATTTTAGAGTTGCTGTCTGGGAAGGCCACTCTGATCAAGGCCTTGGATGCTTTTGGTGTGAAAACTCCATCTAAGAAGGGAGTCTCCAGTGAGTGGAGTCTGAAGTGGCAAAGCCAGGGTAGATTTTCATTGTCAAAAATCCATTTGTCATGGCAGGAGGGTGCATTGTGCCTGCATTTCCAGTTTAAAGATTGAGTGTTTAGCAGGTGAGTTGAGTGTTTCATCAAGCAGAGCCTGACTTCTGCTACTCAATTCTTTTTCCTGAGTAAAAGGGCTGCTCTGAGCTGGGAAATCAGATCTGGTCATAAGGGTTGGATGCAGCTATTGTTAATTACAAATTAAATCTGAAGAAGCTGTTTTTAAAGTGCTCTGCTGGTGCTCTGATACTTGTTATACAACGGGCCACAGAGTCAAGTGATGTAAGTTTTGTCGCCCTAAGCTCTTCAATTAAGTTGGATCAAATTGCATAATGTAGGTGCTAAGTCCAGCCAACGCGCTTGGTAAAACAAATGGGGAAACTTACACCGAATCCTTTTGAAGAGCCCTGTATTCCATATTTGCAAAATGAGTCTTCTCCAGGGTTTATTATTATTTTGAAATGAGTCACAAGGACAGAATAATTGGCAGAGAGTCTGCTCTGGCCTGAGTTGTCAGAAATAGTTATACAAAAAAAATTACTTTTCCAGATAGTAGCTAGAAAGCTCTGAGCTCTCACTAGGAGACAAGAAGTGTGGTGCTGGTTACTGTTAGGCCGGCAACGAAAGATACTTTGCCTGACTGTTTGAAACGCAGCGTGAGCTTGTCCTGGCCCAAAGCACACAGCTCATACTCACTCTGTTTGTGTCCTCTAGGTCATCACACCATTTACATTGGGGTCCACGTACCAAAGAGCTATCGGAGAAGGAGGCGTCACAGAAGAAGACCCGGGCACAAAGAAAAGAAGGAGAAGGAGAAAATCTCTGAGAACTACTCTGACAAATCTGACGTAGAAAATGCCGATGAGACAAGCAGCAGCATCCTTAAACCGCTCAGTAAGTGCTGGGTTTGGTCTCTTATCTAGTGATCTGCTACTGACCAGACCACAGAGGAGGAAACTGGATCCACCAAAGCAGTCACCTTGTGTCAGTTGGAGGACTCATCACTGGTTTCTGTTGAATGGCTGCTATGGCTTGGAAAAGGCAGAGGTTGGAGCAGACATTTCATCCTCCCATATCACAATCTGACACTGTGTAAAGGGATAGCAAGGAGATGAAAAGACCAAGTAGTAGGTGCGTGGAAAGATCTGGTACAGCTTCTACCCTAGCTCTTGGGGTACTCACCCTCTCTAGAATTCAAGTACCCCATGCTTTCAGCTAGAAACAACCTCATGGGAGCAGGTTGAAGCACCAAGAAACCCTACATACAGTGACAAATATTAACTCTTGGGATTTGCCTTTGTTCTCTCAGTAACTCATGGTGCTGGTAAGTCTTTTCTGTTCACTAATTAGCCAGTTTCAGGCTTTGCAACCAAAAATTGGCCTAAAATGAAACATCACTGTATGTTTGGGTGTCTGGATTAGGATTGGGGTCAATGCTCAGTAGCTAGGAGCTGGTTTTACACTGAAACACACAACGATGTCTTCTATAATTTCTACCTTTTTCTGTGTTCACCCTCTTATGTATCCAGATACTTTACCGGGTTCATGCAGGGACTTGCTGGTTTATGGTGGTGGCCAGATCTTTTTACAAGAAGGCACAGTTAATTTAGAGCACTGTAAGAGATAGGATGAGTTCACATGACTGCCTCAAATTTCCAAACATTGAATTACATGTTGCCTCGTATCCCCAGGTCGGGCTTTTTCCCTTCTGAAACTTGTGTCTTTGTAGCTGACCTGAGTTATTTGTTTCTGACATCTTTTTCACTTGCCCACAAGCCTTTCTGCTTTACTTCTGCTTCCTTCATGAATTCCTATGGCTTCACATTTAATCCTTCTCCATTGTTTATAATCGACACTTGGCATCTTTTTGATTTTTCTGTCTCTGAGGTAGTTGCTGGCCTGAGACAGTTGTTGAATGTTTAGGCTGTTCCAGCTTTAGATGGAACCTTCAGTCAGCTTGTTGAGGGTCTGGATGTCTTAAGTGCCATTCTGTTTCTTGATCTGTCCCTAAGGACAGTGAAGCCTGAGCCTCAATATCTCCCCTGAAGAGGATTTCTCAGCTTCTTGGGTGAAAACTGTGCAGTCAGCTTTTGACCAATTCTGGGTTTGACTCGCCAGGTCGAGTTGCTCATCCCACAACATTTGAACCTGATGAAACATGCCTGTGGATGCAGGTGAGAGAGGAACAGGTCCAGAAATGCAAACCTTCCCAAAAAATGTTCTGTTCCACTTCCAAACCAGGCCAGCTGCGCCTCTCTGTTTTGGAATTGGTGCAGTGTGGCACATTCAACTGCTTTGTGATTGTTTAATGCACTTAGTGGGGCAAAGGAAAGGCTTGGCTAGACAGAAAATAGAGCTGGGAGTGGGAAACCATAGGAGGCTTCTTGGCTGGCCTGGCTGAAAAGGTGAGACCTGGTTTTGCCTCCTCAGGCTGGCCCATGGCTTATATTAGTGTGAAGAACATGGTGTACTTTGCTCCTACTTGAAAGAGATGAGAGAAGAATAAGGAACTCAGACTTTTCTTCTCCAATATAGGCTGCAATCTAAATCTAGTTCCCTCTTCCTCTTTCTTTACTACAGCCTTTCCCATGAGGTAATACATCTCTGCTTGGTCTGGGAAGGGGTTTCTTCTTATTGTTTGCCTTGCAAGTTCATTTGGCTTTCACCCCATGAAACCATGTCTGTCAGTAAGCCCTGTCATAGCAAGCAATGTGTAGACACTGTTTATGTACAGAGCAGTCAGAGGAGCTTCACAGAGATGCTTGTGCTTGTGTACAAGTTGCTTAGGTTTTCCATGGCCTGGCCTGGCTCTGAGCCCCTTAGACACCCCGTATGCTCTCGCTCACCAGCTCTGCCTGCCTTGCACGGAAAGATCCAGTGTTATGGATAATGTCTTGGTTGATGGCCAGCGAGGCGTAGAAGTTGCCAGTCCAACCGGGGAACTGTCCATCAGTAATGGGATTGAATTAATTCAACGGGAATGTTTAAACAGCAGTTTAGGAAGGCTCAGGCTTGGCATCTACCCTGAGAGTTCATTAAGCTCTCACCTATAAATAGGGTTAGCCACAGGATTGAAATAAATGGCGCTACTTAGCTGAGCAGCTGCAGTACAGGCAGGACTCGGTGCCAAGAGTTCTCCCATTATTAGTGTCATTGGATGCTTCAGGAATCCCACTTCTTGCCTGGCTCTTCCAAGACATGGGGTGAGACCTTCCCAAAACTTTGTGCTTCACCTCACCACAGTCAAGGTAGCTACTCAGGTAGTCAGGGCAAATTCAGATCACACATAGTATGAGTGCAGAGGTAAGCACAACACTGATGACTGCTTCGTTTGCAGACGTGCCCTCTACCTTAGCTGGGGGCCTGTTAGTGCAGTCATTGAGGTAAGAAACGGGGAGAGAGGCAATGGGTCTGCTTGGGGCAGGTGGGCTGTGGGAAGGGTGCAGCTGAGAAAGACAGGAGCCCTACCTGCTCTGTCTGCTCAACATTGCCTAATGCAGGGACTTACAGCACTATAACCTGCAGGTTCATGGAAGTTTGGGGAAGAGATGGCAACCTCAAAAGTCCAGATGAAGGATGGGGAGAGGTGACTTGAAGGCACAGTTGATAGGTTGAAAAAGTGGTTCTAGATGTGAAGGCTTTCTATTTATTCTTGGCAAGAGAACAGAATTCTTGGGCGGCTGGTTAAAAAGCTGCTTCCTGAACAGCACCTCCTGACTGAAGTGCTGTATTCTGTGTGCTGTGGGCTGAGTTGTTCCTCCTGGGGGGGATTGTGTGCTGACACTCCTGACAGTACCAGAAAATGATCTTTCCTGCCTGTGCTGGTTGCTAAAGCAGATCCTGAGTGTCTGGTGCAGGGAAGCCCTTCTTTTCTCATCCAAAAAGGTATCACAGTTGTGGGTTTTCCCTTTAGGATCATTTCTAAGGCTGTTTGTGAGAGTAAGAGCTGGGGACAAGGAGTTGCCCCTGATTGCATTGTGTTCGTGTTACATCTGATTAAATATAGTTGAGAACCCACGGTAAATTATGTACCTGTGTAGGTGTCACAAGGGATTTAGAAAGCATCTTGTCTTTCTAGGATTTCAGTGTTCCTCTGCTTATGGTGCAGTCAGGTAGCTGCTGTCCACATGGGGGATTTAAAGTGGTTCTTTAGTTTTGTCTTGAAACTTCTTCAGCTTTTAAGTACCAAAAAAAGTGCCTGTGGGGAGTTTTTTTATGGAGTATCTGTGGCCATGTGGTATGCTGTGTTTTAGATAGACAAAGCAGAAGAGAAATATCCAGTTAAAACTGGGATCTCGCTGTGCTAATCTTCTGCCTTGAACTGATAGCATGTGTCGCTATAATTAACTAAGCCACCTTAATTCTTTGCCTAATTCTCTTCTCTGCCTTCACGTGAAACTGCTAAAGGACAGAAAAGTCTGAGGAATTTACCACGTGGGGAAAAAAAGTCTCATTTAGGAGCATTTTGATTTTAAGCCAGATATATTTCTTGTGTAGCTGTGAAGGGCTCAGTTGGGTAGCTGATGGTTTGGAGTCTAAAGCTGCCCTTTTGGGATTAAGCTCCATGCAAATCCGCGGGACAGTATGAGAACAAGCCATCCCAAAACTCTCCAGCGCTCTTGGCTGGTACGTGGGGGGATCAGGGCAGTTACATCTTCTCCACTTTGCTTGGTTTCCAGAGACTTAGGGAAAGAAGAGGATTCTGATATTGAGATAGACAGAGGCATGAGACAGGCTTGGGATTGGTTACTAAAGGGAACCATGGCAATTGGAGCTGTGAGTTGGAAAGATCTTGTTCCCTCTAATGTTGGGACCTTTCAAAACCTTGATCCTTAGTCTAGTTCTTCTTGAAACTGCTGTCCTTCCTTTTTAATGTGTCTTCTCATGCTCTGAAACCTGCTTATTCACTGGCAATTGTAGGTTTGCCCATCACTTAATGCTTCTGCCATAGGAAGAAACAGTTAAAGCACATCAGGAGGGACTGAAACAGGGCTCAGCTGTCAGGAGAAGTGTCCTATGGGTACAAGAGGGACTCTTGGGGTGTCATTGCATGGAGGTGTAGGCTCTTTTCATTCTGGGAAGTGCAGAGAATTATGGCTGTGACTACTAACCTGGTCACATTGGGGCTGGGGCTTTCGGAGATGAGTGGCTGCTTTCTGCATGTCAGCAGATGCTGCTCATCTCATAAGTTGGATCAATAAACATTTTAGCAGGATTGTGTGGGCACATCTTTAGAGCTGCAGTGCTCCTCCCTTCTCCCTCATACCGGACATTTCTAAGCCCTTTCCCTGACTCTCTTGGCAATCACCCATTTATTGATTCTCCTGGCACAAAGACTGTAGAGAATTTTGATTGCACAAGGAAGGTCTTGGGGGATTTGATGGTTATGCAATGTATGGATGACAAACTGGAGAACTTGAGGCCAGAAACCTGTTTTTCTTGGATGCCGATGGGTTGGTATGACAAAGTGGGAGTGTTGATAAGAAGGTAATTCAATCGCATACAGAATAACCTGCTGATAGCAACGATCTCTCTACCTCTCTACAGAATATTGCTCGAGTGCATGTTTTCTTGCAGCTCTAGCTGAAAGAAGTGTGAAGCCTACAATAATTACACTTCTGTTGACCTTCCTGACAAAAGAAAACTTCGTTACAGACTTATGAAGGCTTTTTTGGAAAGACTTGTGGTGAGGCTTCTGCAGCTGTGGATCTTGTGCAAGGACCCGTTTCTGGACTTCTCCTGCCAGGGTTGTTTTGGGGGTGGTGAACTTGCTTGGAAGTTTCTGTGGCATTGGAGCAGATGCCATGCTGTGAATGGGTTGACAAAACACCACCTTATCTAGAGGTGAGGCCTGATTGGCTTTTATCACATTTGACACCTTTATCTCTCTGACTTCCCGATAAGCCAAAATGAACTCTCTCACTTGAGACCTGAAGGACTGGGAGGCAGGGAACCGTCACCAAAGGAAATGGATTTGAACTGCTCTGAAATGTCCATGTCCCAAACCTGAAAAATAAGGAAGATAGGGTGGAAGAAGCCTCAGCCCTGGTACCCGAATCATTGGAAACAAAAGCCGAGGTGAACTGCAACATAAGTGTTTCTTTACAAATGTGTTTGTACTTGTATAGCCAGATTTCTGCATGGCTGTAAGGAGACAGATCCCTCCAGGTGCCTTTTGGATTGAATACTCACAGGAAGAGTAACGTATTGCTCAGCAGTCAAATGGAAATCAAAGTATGCATATATCAGCAGAGCCTTTGCTTCACTGGTGGAGGAAGGTATGAATGGACTAGTCTCAACCCGAGTGTGGTGTTGGGCTTGCATTCAAGTGTTGCTTCCAACTTGAGAGCTTGATATTTAAATGTAGTATTGGAACTGAGCTCACCCAGTTCAGGAGGGCTGTTTGATTTAGCTCCCAGCTATGGCCATAGAATACCCTGGGAATTGCTAGGCTCTGCAGGAAAGGAGAGGTATTTGGAACATCCTGCACTGTTTGGACCTCCAGTCATTACTTTCTGTGTGCTCCACACACAGTTTCGTAATGGTATGACTTACTGGCTTGATGCTGTGACTTGGATTTCAGGCTTGGATTAGTAACCTGGTTCCTCCATGTTGAAGCTATGTGTCCGGTTATTTTTTGTCCTGAAGCATGTGTTCTTGTTTTGTGTTCGTGCTTTCTGTTTAGGGGAGCCTGGGGCAGGAAGCCAATGCTTTCACTTCCCTTGAAGAGGAGACTCAGTGAGGACCTTATCGCTCTCTATAACTACATGAAGGGAAGTTGCAGACAGATGGGAGTCAGGCTCTTCTCCCAGGCAACTAGTGATAGGACAAAAGGACATGGCCAGGGTCCATGGTCCTCCCAGCTGTGCCAGGGGAGGGTTAGGTTGGATGTTAGGATGTACTTCCTCATGGAAGGGGTGATCAGACACTGGAATGGACTTCCCAATGCAGTGGTGGAGTCCCCTTCCCTTTAGATGTTTAAAGACAGACTGGCAGTGGCTTTTAGTGCCAAGGTCTAGCTAGTTGTGGTGATGTTATTTCATGGGCTGGGCTGGATGATCTTGGAGGTCTTTTCCAGCCTCAGTGATTCTGTGAATCTGTAATTTCCCCAATTTAAAAGCAGTGGCGAGTGGAAGTATGTTAGAGGAAAGAATTTCCCCAAGTTTAGAGCACTCTAGTGACGATTTGGTCAATGGCTGTAGAGCACTTGATAACTCTGAGTGCTGAAAGCTTTCTGGGGCATCTCTGAAGTTGATTGGGTCCCTGCTCCTTGTTCACAGGCAGAGTGCTGAATTGAATGTTCAGCTGGGCACAACTGTCCCCTGCATGTTGGGTTTTCCTAGAGAACGTGTCTGACTCCATTTTGTTGGACATGCTCTTATTTGGGTTTCCCTTTATCTGTCTGGAACTTGTTCTGCCTCCTTTGTGTATTCGGTTGCTTGTTCCAGCCTGTTCCTATGTAAATTGGCCATGATGGGAAACTTCAGAAGATGAGTCTATAGAAAAAAAATTAATTGTAGTCAAGCGACTTCATTCCATTGTGGGAATGGGAGGTCGCTCTGTAGAACCAACCGTATGAACTTACTTAACTTTGGCAAAGTCTGGCTAAAGCTCCCGTGGGGGATTTGTCTAGGCTTTGCATTAAAGCTGGGTTGAAGCATACTCCACATTCCTAGTGTCAGAAATGTAGAGCCATCCAGAACGGGTCCTGTGGTGGTGCTCTGGTCTTTTTAATGCTCCAAAGCTGGGGTTTATTCCAGTGTGACTTGTATTCAGTGGCGGAAAGGGAAGATTTCCAGTTCTTTTTCCTCCTCTACTTGTCCCGTGCATACACGTGTACATAAAACAACATATTTTAATTAATTGTTTGCCTTGGAAATGAGTTTGCTCACTGTCTTGTGGCTTCCTTTCATACTTCAGCAATAAGAAGCTTCCAGCTGCAGACAAAATCGTATTTGGGGTTCAAATGTGAGTGTTGCTGGACTGTTCCACATTTCATTATGGAAAGAGTAATGGCCCAGCATCATGTGCTCCTGTGGTTTGGCTGTGCATTGATCAAAGGGACTGTGGTGGGTCAAGGAGAGACCTGTGGTTCAAGACAGCACCAGGGAACCAACTGAACCTACTGAAGCATATATTTAGTCTGGCTGTGTTCAAGAAGCTTTAAATCCGTATTTAAAGCTGAGCATCTGTTGACATGCTGTGCACATCGCTGATATAAATAGTTTACCCAACTGGAGCTGCTTGGTCTATGTGGGGAGACTGAGGAGTGTTGGGCTGCTTGGCCATGCTGGGATGATGCAAGCAGAGGACTATTTCTGGTCTGGATCCTCACTGCCCTTTTACCTTTTCTTTAACTCCCTTTCTAACCTCCACTAGAGAACCAAAGAAGAATTTCCTTTGGCACAAGCTGGAGAAATGGAGCACAAACAGGATTAGAGTTTGTCTCACCCCAAGGTTGTAAGGGTTTCCAAACACTTGGCCCTGGAACTCCCTTTTCTGAGTAATGGGAAAGGGCTTTCTTTTCCCAGGGTTTTTTCTAGTGAACCTTCTCATATTCCATATTATTTTTACTTAATGCCAGGTGAGCTGTCACTGTGTGGAGTACCATGTTTCTTACAGCCTCTCCCTCCTTTTGGGAAAAAGGGAAACTGGGGGTCTGAGATCTTTCTGGAGTCAGACAAAGTTTGGGATGTAGAGCAGCTCCTAGTTTCCATTGGGACTGATGATGCAGCTATTGACCGTCTCCTGAGTCACAAGTAGGCCAGGCTTGGTCCCACCTGTTACTGGCAGGTCAGATGTTGGCTCTACTGGTGGAAAATGGCTAGCAAGAGCTGCTGGTGGTAGTCACTGCCACCCTGCTGACCCTTTTGGCTCCAGCAAACTTTTCCTTTGTGTTTACCTTCTGTTTCTAGTCCCAGAACAGGCTGTTTTTACCATACCTAAACCATCCCTGCAGACAATGAAGTGAGTTTTGTGAGTATGAAGTGAAAGGCAAAATATTCAGAAGCTGCAGAAGACAGTGGCTGGGTGAGGTTTGCTAACAAAGAACGTTATCCAGCTTTTGCCTAGTGGCTTTCTTCAGTCACTAGAGCAGAACAGATGTAATTACCAGAGCATATCCTCATTATTTCCTTATCAGGAAGCCAAGTCTTGTGGAGGACTCAAAGACTGTTAACATCATGCTGCTGGTACCGTCTATGTAAAGCACTGGCTTCCTGGACACCCTTGTATTTCACAACAGTTGGGCAGTGTTTGAGAAGCTGTGGAAATGTTTTCTTTGCCTTCCTTTCCTGAAAGTGGATAAAAGCGCTTCTTAACAAAGTCAGAGGTGGGGCAGTGTTCTTTGCCTTTCAGGAGAAGAGGATATGTATTATTTGCAGCAAAAAATAGTCTGGAGAATCCCTTTCTTAGATTTTCCTCTGCACCAGAGGTAGAAGTTCCTTTAGGTGACTTTATTTTCTCTACATGGCTGATTCTGAATGCTCTTGGGTTCTTTGGAAACTTGGACATGCTTCATTGCCTTTTTGGATGAAGCTTCCTGGTCTCAGGTGCCATTTGAAAGAAAGCATTTTGATGTACTCTGAGGTTTCAACTGGCAAAGAGGGCTTCAGGGGAGATTGCTGGAAGGCTTGCCTTCTCTCTGCTCTCAGTGGTCAGGGTCTGAGCAAACTCCAAGTCACCCACTCAACATCTCCACTCAAGACTTTTGCTTAGCCCCATCACTTTCTCATTTGGTTGGAAAAAACCTGTATGGTTTTGCTTTCCACCAGTATTGACAAGTGTTGCATTGTAATGGAAAGATGGAAGCTTTCTGTTTGGTCAACTTTTATTTGGACATGGAACATGTAGGAGCTGCAGCTGTCCATGATCTGTTTCTGGCTCTGCTCTGCACCATGGCTCTGGTGCAGTGCTACTCTGCACCAGTTTATAAGAGGAGGGGCTCTGGCTATGAGTTTTTTGAGACCTTCGTATGGGGGTAGGACAGCGTTAGGTGCTACTTGGTGCACTGTCAAAGTATTTTTGTTTGACAAATGGTATCTTGGAGACAGAATTCTACCGCTGGTTACTTCTGAGCTTAGGAAATAGTCCCGAATGAAGCCAACACACATACTTGTGTGCTTATCTGAGAGGGCTGTCAAACTGGCAGGTTCTGCCTTTCAAAACAACCAAACCCAAACCACTTAACTCCAGCATGTATCTGTGCCAGAGGAAGCAAGGATGTGGGAACAGCAAGTCCTGAGAGTGGTTGACCCAGCTTTTCCAAGATTTGTGACTCTGGTGGTGGAAGGTATTTGCTGCAAGAAATTAAAGGGAAAGGTATTTCCTAGAGTGTATCAGCTCTGCTGGCTGGAAGTGAGGTGGTTTTCTGGCTCATGATAGAGCAGCTTCACTTGGGTCTCCTGTGTAAGGCCGTTGAAGCCTTGAGCTTTAGCTAAGTTCTTTCTGAGCTGAACTTGCTGCTGCTAAAAGCCCACCCTACCATAGTAGTGTGTGGTATGGAGGAGAAGATACTCATTCTCGGAAGCTTCCAGCTATAGAAACATAAGGTCAGTGCTTAATGTGTTGTGAAAACATTCTCCCATAAAATCCATTGTGACATTTCTTTTGAATAACTTGGGCTTGGTGCTCTTAATTTAGGAACTGCAGAGACATTTCATATAGCAAGAGGAAGAGCAAATGTTTTGCCAGAAATATTTTGCTTCCTATCAAGATCAGGTATTTTCTTACAGTTATGCAAAGTATGTGCGTGAAGCAGGACTCTAGTTGAGATGCAGCAAGCTTACAAAAGACATCCTTGAGGCTTCTTACTCCAAATTTCCTGTCTCTTTGGGGGATAAAACCAAGCCCTTTTAATCTAGACTGTGTCCTCCTCTGTCAATGAACCTGCAGTGAATTGAACCATTCCCATTTGTGATGTGACTCAAAATCAAGTGGAAGAAGCCAGGTTGTGGTTGAAACATCGTGTTCTTTTCCTTCATGCATTTATGCTCCATGTCCATTTCTTCTGAGGTTTACTTTTCCATGCAGCCCAATGTGGCTGAAGTGGATCCATATGTGCCTTAGCATGTGTGTTGCACATTCTCATTTCATTCCTTCCCCCACTCTATCCTTGTTGGTTTGGGTAAGAATCCTTTTTCCCTGAAATTTCCAGAAAATTTCTAGAAAATCCTCTAAATTGATTGTACCCACTGACTGACGAATTATCTATCTGATTCTTGTCAATTCCCTTCACAAAGATTGTCCTTTATCACATTATTTTAATGTCCCATTTCACTGGAATTAACTCTGACTCCCTTTATTGCCATCTAACTGAGAAGTTTGACCGGTGCCTTGTTAGTGACCCTGGAACCCTCCGGGCATTCCTTTGGTTTCTGTGGGCAGTTAGTCTGGGTCTAGGTAAGCACTTAGTTGAAGAATTGACGCCTCTCTTTGGCTGTGATGTTCTTTTCTTCCCTGGTGGCAGATGGAGTCTGTTGTTAATCCCCTGAGTCTGACCCTATGACTCCCCAGAGGGACCCTGAAGGCTTTTATCAATTTTGCATTCTGACCTTATTATAGACAAATTAAGGTCAGTGAGTGACAGTGCATCAACAGGAGACAAGAAGAAAATGAGTAATTAACATATATTGGGTCTTTTATGATTATCTGGATTTTAAGGCATTAGCGGGAAAAATAACTCCTAATCCCTTATTAGAGATAAAAAGAAAGTCATTAAATGTAGAAGGTTCTTTGGAGTCCTGAGAAGCACTGGAAATGTGTCTTGGCTCCAACAGCAAACTAACCTTGAAAGCTAGAATTCCCAGTTACTCAGCTCTCATTGCTCTTCTCACTGAGGGAATTTCTCAAGTTTCTCATGTGTGAAGGGGTGGAGGGATGAACGTGAGACAAAGCAACCCTTGTCATACCAACTGCGCTCTTGGCACCACGACAAGGTCCTTTGAGTATCAGTATTAACAGGGTCCTTGCCTGACTGCTGGGCTGGGAACTCTCCCCGGTGCAACTTGAGGTTGCCTCTGTGGGTGCTTTGGGACTTGTACTTCACCTTTCTGTTTGGGAGGAAAGGCTCTTGTTGGAGCTTCTGTGCCATTTCACTGGCTTACTGGCCATCTATTTAATTTTATGGCTGCCTAACTGGTTTTGTGACCATCTAACTAGAACATCTAACAATAGCCATTTTAACTGGTTTTGTGGCCTTCTAACTGGCTTGAATCTGCAAAACCAGACCGTTCCAAGCACAGACCACTGGTAACTGTGGGGAAGGGGGGGAGCAGGAGACTGGAAACAAAAACCCATTCAAGTTCTAATAATTAGTCATTTGCTGAAACTTGTCCCACACTAAGGCTTTCTCAATAATCAAGGGTTTTTATTTTTTGAGTATATTTCTGATCTCTGGGTAATGCAGTTGGAGCAGTGCTAAAACTTCAGAGCTTTTCATTCCCATATTGTCACACTTTGGTGTTTTAGCACATTGTGTTTACATCCTTCCACTATACTTCCAGAAAAAGCGGTTTAAAATGTGGTGGGACCAGTTAAAAAGAAATGAAGAAGGCCTTGAATGACTCAGAGGGGACCAGTGCATATAGCAAATGCTTCTGAAACTCAGAGCTGGCTTTTTGCTCCTTGGGTTTGCAGTCTTCATTTCCAGACCACAGTGCCAAGCAGATCATTAAAACCTGTGAGGGTTTTCAGTCTCTCTTCATTACTAAAAGTCGCTCTGAAGAACCTGGCAAAATGCAGCCATGATAACTACAGCTGAGATGGGCTGTATCTGGAGATCACCAACAGAACAGAATAAATGAGCTTGGAAGGCAACTGTGGAGGTCATTTGGTTCAAAGTTCTGCTCAGAGCTTATGTCCTGGGGCTCCCTTTCAACGCAAATGGTACAAAATGATTCCTGCCATGGTATGGTGCTGAGGTGTGGCCTGGATGAGCTTCAATCAAACTGGGAAATGTGGGAGCTTGAGTTTGGTTGTCTAGGGGATAGTGTAGGGAAACATCCCTCTGGATCCTCCTTCTGTTACTTGCTCCACAGCTACTTGAAAGGATGTTGTAGAGAGGCAGGGACTGGTCTGTTCTCCCTAGTGATAAAATGAGGGGAAATGACCTTAAGCTGTGACAGGGGAGGTTCAGGTTGGATGTGGGGAGGAATTTCTTTACTAAAGGGGCTGTCAGGCATTGGAACAGCCTGCCCAGGGAGGGAGTTGAGTCCCCATCCCTTGGAGGTGTTTAAGAGAAGGGTAAATGTTGCGTTGAGGGACAGGGTTTGTTGGTGATGATAGGGCTAGGAAAAGATTGGACTCAATGATCTTGAAGGTCTTTTCCAGCTGAAACTCATCTATGATTCTGTGAACTTCCCTGGTATGTTTTTCATACCAAGCACAAGGAGCTGCATCTTCTCACTGTCTTCTATCGCTTCATCTTCTGTTGTATCCTCTTCCTCCTAGAGCAAAGGAGATGTTGTGATCCCATACAATACCCCGTTTGCTCCCTGTTTTTGGACTAAATGGGGGCTTGACCATTAGGAAGGTCAACGTGTATGCAGAAACACCTCCCTCTTGCCCCATGCACTTGGATAATTAGCCATGGCTGTTCTGTTTGGTCCAAGCCATCCTCAGTGTGACCTCCTTGTTTTTAACTCCCAGCCTTCTAATAATTAACAAGCTACTTAATGCAAGACAAAAGACCAATTAACCCTAAAGCATTTAGAAAGCTGCATGTAAATGAGTTGTAAACCGTCATCATAAACATTAAATGTTGGGCAATTACATAAACCAGTAATTGCTAAAATTGCATTTAGGAGCATCAAAAAAAGAAGGGAGAGGTCGGAAAATCTGCTTTGCTTTGAAGAACTTTGCTAATGGGTTTGTTTTGATCCGCAGCAGCCCTAGTCTGTGTGAGCTGGAACAGGCTGTGGCAGCAGTAAGAGAATTAAAATAAAGGCACCTTAACCTTGTGCTCTTTGTGAAACCACAAGTTGGTTTAAACCTCCAAAGGGTCAGTGTCTTAGAAGAAATAGAAATGGGATCAAATAAGGTTTTTCTTTCTGCTGTGGCTGATGATGTCCTTTTGGTAACACACGTTCCATTAGCCAGGCACCAGTGCACAACGTCTTTGTGGATTGATCATCATGTTATTCATTTTCGGGCTGTACAAAATGTTCCAGACGTCGCTAAAATCTCAGGGCCAGGCAGAATCTTGTGAGGTGAAAACTCAAGGGGTCCTGCCTGCTTAGTGCTCTCAGTTCTCCTTTACTTCCTCTTTCTGCAGACACCATCAAGGTTAAGTGTCTTTCTATCTGCCCACGTGGTGAAGTTTGACACAGAGGGTGGTTTTGCTTTGCTGCAAACCCTTTAATCCTCTTTAATTGTCTTTCTTGCTCTGAGGTGGTCCTGTTCCCCCACTGCTTCTCAAACTCCTGCTGTGGATGGTCTCAACTTAAGTCATTTTCCTTGTTCACCTCATGTTGGCTGAATCTTCCTCTGTCTCATGTCCCTAAGCAGTGCAGTGAGGTGGGACACAAGGTGTCGATGCTAGTTGATTCCCTTTTTTTTCAGCCTAATTATCCACTGTGGAGCTATACTGCTGGTGCACAAGATGAGGGTTTAAGCCTGTGAAGCTTAAACAGAAGCTTAGGCAGAAGCTTGAACTCTATTTGCCTGTTGCAAGGGGAAACTAGTGAGGTACGAGAGCTGCACAAAATGTCTCCAGGCTTTTGAAAATGAGTTGAATCAGGAGTTTCCTTCTGGGAAGCCAGTTGGAAGGAGTGTGTTGCTGGCAGCCTACACCCACCCTGAGCCTCAAGTAAATGGTAGTTCATTCCTAAAGGAAGGAATGAACCCAAACCCGTGATTTGTGTCTGTAGCTCAGTAGGGTCTTTCTGTCACTGAAGTACTAGTGCAAAAGCCCTTTTCTGAATTGTTTTGACTCAGGAGAGTAAAATAAAATCACCCTTGGCCTTTATCACCGAGCAGTTTGCTTTACCATGCTGTTAATGAAGGGTGGTCACTTCACTGGGATGTACCATGCCCAGCAAGTCCAAGGGATGGAAGTGCTGAGGAAAGGCTTCCATTGACATTCAAACTACAGAATACATGTGGTCAGTCATGGATGGGTCAACTTGATCAAACTTGTATGCAGAAAACCAGTGTCCAAACATGAAACCAACTGGTTTTGTAACAGCTTGCTCAGGCCAAATCCTGTGGCTCTTCCAGTCAATGAAGGCTTTGTTCAGGCTCTCATGCTGGCTCCGCAGCTTTCGAGATAGATGGCTGTTAGCCTTCACAAGCCAAAAGGACACATTGTGAAGCTTTTCAGAAGGTGATAGGGGATAAAAAAAAAGCAAAGCTGAGCTTTTCCTTCCTCTCCCTCAGTGGTAATTTGTTTACGAGTCATGTAGATTCAGTGTTTGAGGGACATGGTTAACAGTCGGTTTGGGACAGCTGGGTTAGTGGTTGAACTCAATGAGCTTTAAGGGCTTTTCCAACCTAAATGACTCCATGCCTTGTGTTTTTGAGCCTCATAGATGGTAGGACCATCTGGCATCTCCCTCCAGTGTGGTGTTTGAAGTGGGGCAGGTGATCACAAAGGAAAAACACTGTGTGAGCATTTTGCTCCTGTATATGCAGTTGACCACCTGCACCAACTGTAAGGGCTAAAAACATGCTTTTCTCTCTGGGACTGAAGCAGACCAAGGTAGCTGGCACCTAAACCAGAGGGAATGGAATGAAAAGAGAATGAAAAGAACTGAAATGCCAGAGACATTCAGTACTTCCTGAAATGCTGCCTGGCAACAGTGGTGGGCTGCATGTCAGCCGGAGATGCCAGCTGAAAAGCCCATGGGACAAAGGAACAGAAACCCCAGAGTCCTTGCAGGCTGGTGCTTGGTTCCTTTCCTCTGTGGGTCCCTTCCCTTCTGTGGTGCCCTTGCTGCAGAAGACTTGTATAAGTGCTGAAGCAGTCAGAGCTGATAGGGAGATTGATTGAAGGGGACAGATAGATAATGATGAAACCCTGTTTGTGAGAAGAGCTTATTAGGCAGAAAATGGGCTGCTGGAGCCAGAGGGCTGGTTTTAGAGTGCAGAGAGAGAAGAGAAATTCCTTCTTGTCACTGCATGGGAGCTAAAATTCCGAAAGAGAGTCCGGAGTTGTTAGAGTTGTGTCCTTAGAAATGTACCCTCCTGTCTCGGTTTGGGAAGACAGCTATCAGTTAGGGAAAGCTGGAGTCTCCCTCGGAATGGAGACTGTCAACCCCCTCCCTCCAGAATATTAAA
>VZRI01009299.1:3318-61396 GCA_013397515.1 Upupa epops | reverse complement strand
CCGGGGGACCTCGAAACTGGGCCAGGCAGAGGCAGGCAGCTTGGAGCAAGGGTAGCTATATAGCTCTTTTCCTCTGCAAAATCCAGTAGAGCCAGCCCGTAGTGTTCCTGAGTCCCATTTTTATGCAGGTGGGAAATGGTCAGCTCCCCCCCACTAAGTGGAGCGTCTCAGAATGGGATGATATGAGCCTTAATGGTCCGTCAGCAGAAGGTAGATAAGAAACATTGCCCCACCTGGTTTTAACAATTGGGCCAGAGTTACAAGAGACAAAACCACATAGCTTCTCAACTGCTTTCAACAGATGAAAATAGAATACAAATTTTATATTCCATAACCCAAGACACCTCCTCTCACCATTACCTACATAAAGGAGTGCAGGCAGATGTTTGGGGTAAACTGGTTTAGTAGTGGGACAAGAGGACTTGTAGCTGATGCAAGGAAATTGTGAAGACCTAATTTCTTTAGCTTTCCCTCTCTTCTCCAGTAGTAACTGTTGGAGACTGTAAAAGCTTCCCTGCTTGAGCAGGGAAATCCAGAAAAGACAGAGAAAAACATCCAGAACTAGGGACCAGTTTTTGAACTTGGTTATCTGTTGTAGCTGCTGTGCTGCTAAATGGTTTAACTGGCAGCTTGGAGTGTAGATCAAGCCCATGGAAAGTGTGGCATAAAAACAGCTGCAGGGAAAACTTTTGCATCTGATCTAAGGACACAAGGGGAGCTGGGAATTTTGAGCAAATTGTTAGGTAAAAGCTGTCATTCGTGTGGCACTCAAGGGAACGTTATTAGTGGGCATTGGTGTAAGACTGAAGATTTTTTGCTGATCAGAGCCTTAAGATATGCCACATGCTGATGGGTAGCTTAGAGGAGGACATGTACAATCACACAGTACCACAGTCCAGTAAAAGATGGATTATTCAAGTGGATGCTTGAATAGCTCCAGCCTTCATGCTGTTGACTTTTCTGTTGGTGCTTTCCCTTCATGGAACACTCTGGATATCAATTCTTACCCGAGTTGTTCTGCAGAAAGTGATGTAAGCTCATTTGACTGTTACCTCTTCATTAAGCTGGGTAGGTGCAGAGCAAGAATCTCACTGGGAAATCAAGAGAAGTTTGAATTTTAGTCTCATCAGCACGGCACCAGGTCACCACAGTCTGCCCCATGGCTGGAAGTTGGATGAAGGAAGCATCACAACTGGAGGCACTTGTAGATTTTTTTTCCTGGCATCCTGTCCTTAAAAAATTCTAATTTTGGCAGCCAAGTCAACCAAACAAGAAAGAAAAGGCTTTTAAAGCTGGTCAAGGTGTATGTGCAGCTGTTTTGGCTTGCTCTTACTTCAGATCGATTTGAACAGTGTTTGAGGCAACCCCAGAAATTGACGGGTGTCATCATGTTCCTATTATAATAGGCATATTTGTAAAGCACCTTTGGCAAAGAGCCCTCTTTGATAATGTTTTGAGGGAGAATTTATACCAGGTCTTCTGGGGGTTTTGTAGCTGCAAATGCGCTTCAAAGAATGGAGAACTTTGGGGTCTTGAGGGGAGGAAGCAGTTGACAGAGGTCAAGGTCTCAAAGGTGTTTAGAAGCACCTGAAGAGCCAGGCCTTCACCATCTTCCACCCATCCCAAGGAAAGCAGGAAGTAGCTTCAGGATACTTGCCTATGCCCTGAAACCTCCCACGAGTGCCATTTCTGCTCTTCCATCCCACTAGGCAGTGGGACTGATGTTGTGCTGGGAAGTTGAGCTCTGGCTGATTTGAGGTTGTTGTGCCTAAATGTGTCCATCTCTGTTCCTGAGCTCCCTGAGATTTCTCTGTGTTGATGGAGATTGGTTTTGCCTTTGGGAACCTGAGGGTATGAATGGTGCTTGGAATTGTCCTGGACTGAACTAGGAGAAACTGCTGATGGCTTTGGTCTCTTCTGCAAGTGACATGTTTTATAAGCTGTTTGTGGATCTTTTGTGACTGAATGCCAGGATGGGAGAGGAAAAAGGGGGAGGAGGTAAGAGGTGGTCCTCACTGATAGCAATTTAAAAGGAAAATTGCAGTGCAAAGAAAATTACACTGAAAAGACTTTGCAGCCATGGCAGCCCATCCTGATGTTCATGGTGCTGGTTCCAGCAGCTCCTAAACTGATAGACTGAAGCAAAGGTGATGGTCATGGCTGGGGCAGGCTGGCTGGATTTGCTGCTCAAAGGTCAGCCAGGGGGTAAGTATGCAGAGTTCACCCTCCCTGGGTTAATTGCTCTGCAGGTTTGAAGGCTGATCCTGGGCTGTCAGCTCTGCACTGAGCACACAGTGTTTGCTGCTGAGATTAAGATGAAAATATGTTCTCCTTGCTGAAGGGAGCACATAAACAACCCCGAAACGGCCCATTAACCTCCAAAATGGCAATAAAGGGCATGTGGCAACAGCAGCCATAGGACACCTGTGACCCAGCAAATGCCTTAACTGGGTGTTGAACCTGGTCTGTGCTAAATGCACCTAATGGGGGACCCAGCAAAGACAAAAGGAAGGAGACCAGAAGCAGAGAAGAGACATGCAGCACCCAGGCAGGTGTGGTGGGAGCAAAACATTGAGGGTTACTGTGGAAGATGAAACCAAAGGAGAAACCAAGGCCAGTGAGAGAACTCCACGCTAACCACCCTTCCCCACTGAACCCCTCACTGTCACTCTGGGAACAACCAAAGTTAACTGATATTGAGTCTCAGAATTTGTGTTCCTGTCCTATTGCATTATTTTGTTTTGTGTTTGCACAGTTTAAAATTTCTTAAGAACTTTCACCACATTCTTAAGAACTTGTGCCAGCAGGTCTTGCTCTTCAGATGGAGAGTGACAGCAGAGTTCAGTCACCATGACTGATGAGCTGGCCTCAGCACAAACTCCTGGCACCAGTGGTTGACTGGGACTGACTGGATGAAGCTGAGCTTGAGTGCTATGTCTACACTTGTATTTCTGGAGTAGGATATTCTGAATTATTTCTACAGAATTTTGTTTTAAATGTTGTTTAGCTGCAGATTTTGTAACAGCAAGGGCAGTTTTGAGCCCCTTTAGCAGGAGATGCTGGTCTCTGCAGACCTTTTCTGAGGCTGCCTGCTCTGGTGCTGCCTTGGGATTCTGGAGAACGAACACATGGCTCCTCCTTAAACATTTAAAACCCACAGACTGGTAGGAGCTGAGGTGCCTGGAGTGTATGTTCTTGACAGCATACTAGCCTGAAGTGATGAAGAAGTGAATTTGCATCACTCTTTGCTGAGAAATTTAAGAAGAAAAGAATTAAAAGTTTCTTTTTGATTAAAAAAAAAGCAGAAAGGGGCCTTTTTCTTAATGGTTCTTCTTTTCCCACTGAGATTCTGTTTACCCTGGAAAACTCCACAGGGATTGGGTAGCTTGAGTGATGAATTCTTTTGCAAGAGGCAGGCAAGCAACTGATCTTTTGAAAAGAAAGGAGATTCTAGCTAGCAGAAGCGTTCAAAGTTCAGAGGCTGCTCTTTAACTCTAATGCTAATAAACACATGGCCAAAAGGATGCGCTGTCTTAGCATTCCACATGGTTCCATCTTTGCTTTAAGATCAAAGCCTGGAGACCCCCAAGGAGTTCCTCCTTCAAGGTGACTCTTAAGGTGTGAGCTGCTATGAGATGCCCTCAGGCCTTGGGTTGTGACCTTCTTGGGTTTAATCTTGAGAGTTTCTGAACCACTAAGAGCTTTCTGATAGTTTTTCTTGAGCTAGTAATGCCAGTGAGCTTTGCTTGTGCTATCACACAAGTACGTGGAGAACACAGTTGCTTCTCTCTAACCAGGCAGCTGTTTCCCAGTGGCACCAGTTGGTTTATTTCCAGTGCACTGGTGCCTGACTAAATGTGTTAGGTCGCATTCTTCATGTATAGAGGAGATGACCTCTTTGTTAAATATTCCTGTTAAATATCCCTGATGGCCAATGGCAGCCCTGGTAGGGAGGGGAAAGGCAGTGATGGGATGGTGGCACTGCAAGGCCCAAAAGAGTTTGGTTCCAACTGGTTTCATGTCATATAAAAAAAGGGCTGAAGGATCTAAGCTGATCAGAGGGCAGGAGGTCCTTGGACACAGGTGTTGAGCTTGATAGCTCTATTTTACAAGGGCTGTAACATAGTTCAGGACTGTAGGAATAGGCACGTTTTCCTGAACTTTACTCCCAGCCTGAACTTTCAAGAAGTGAAGTGAGAGACAAGAAAGGGGAGAGAGAGAGGGAGAGAGACCAGCACCCTTGCTCACGCCCCTCTGTCTGCAGCACCTAGGATGTCAGATGGAAAAGGCATCCCGGAGAAACAGCTGAATGGTTTTGGGGAGAAGGGAAAGGAGAGGAACCTCACATCCCTCATCGTCTCGCAGGCCGTTAATCGCAGTATTTTCACCTCTGCAGTCTCCCCTGCTGCTGAACGCATCCGCTTCATCCTTGGAGAAGAAGATGACAGCCCGGCGCCCCCACAGCTCTTCACAGAGCTGGATGAGCTTCTGGCCATTGATGGACAGGAGATGGAATGGAAGGAAACTGCAAGGTGAGTTGTTTTGTTATTCCTTCAACACCAAAATGAGAACAAAATCCATGGTTTTTTGACTAGTTTGCCTCTGAAGAGCCAAAAGACATGTTCTGGATAAAACAGTTATGTCTTGGGCAGACCTTCTGCAACTTCACTTCTGTTGTCCCTAAGTAGGTTTGATCCTGACTCCACCACACACTGGGGAAACTTTGACTATGACCCACTACAAAAAGAGCTAAAGGTTGCTGATGAGCCTCTGGCCTTACAAAGTTTTGGGGCATTTATACAGTAAAAATATTTTTCTTGGGTTTGCCTGGAAAGGTTAATCCCCTAATTTCAGTCTGGTCTCCTTGAAGACTTCAAAGGTCCCACTGGGAATAGGTGCTCACACAGCTGAAGCTCTGTCTTCCCCATTTACTGAACTTGGGGCTTTTCATTTTCCTTTATTGTGGCTGGGCTAAGCTTTTTCCCCACCCCCCAGTCTTAAGGGCACCTACTGTGTTCAGAGTCAGCCTGTGCTGTTTGGCTTTCTTAATCTTCTTTACCTGTGGTTTAAGGACCACTCCACCACCCCACACTTACCTTCCTTATCATTCTTTAGCTTTGCTTCTCACTGTAGAACCTATTTAAAGACTTTTTCACCTTTTACTCTTTAACTGCTTACTTGGTGGTCAACCTGTTCTCCCTTGCTTGTTTTTGCTTCCCTCTTATCAGCTTTGTCCTTGTCTTTTGTCGCCTCACTGCCCACCTTTGCTGTGGTTGCTCAGGATTTTTCACTATCTTCCTGAAACCACTTCTTTTTGCACGGCCAAGGCCACTGGGAGCTGCCAAGTGGCTCCCGCCTCAGGACAGAGCAGCTTGAGCTGGCCAGCTCCTTGCTTCAGCGAGCAGGGAACTATTTTATTTTGCATTACAGGATTTTAGCAGATGATGCCACCACTTCCAGAGCTGTAGAAAAATAACTTCTGCTTGTCACAGAAAATGTCTCACAGGAGGTATAAAGGTAGCGATGGGAAGATGTTTCCACAAGAGGACCTTTAGCTGCCTGCCCTGGTTCTTGATTCACATCCAGCTGCCTGTGTTGCAACCCCAGTATAACGAGCTGCAGTTGTCCCCTTGTACACAGTGAGGAGGCCAGATAAGCCTGTGATCAGGGCTTGAGGATGTTCTGTTCTGTGCCTGGTCCTGTTGCCCATTCACACATGATGGTGTTGGGTCCTTGTCAGGATTAAATATAACCTTTTCATTTAGAATTTTCAGGACTAAATATAATTTCCTTTGGCGTTTATAGTATTCTTTGGAATCAATTTATGGGGTTCCTTACCTTCAGATGACTGGTGTTATGTATTAATCCCTTTATATTAGTCACTGGCATTTTCAGTTTTCACAGCTATTAAAGCAGCATCTCAAGGCAGCATTCTAAATCACTTCTGCTTTGCAAGTAGATGACATTACAACTCTTCTCTTACTCTCTGAAATACAAAGGGAATGACCCATGGTGTTTCTTTCCCTTGTCCTGGCACAGCAGAGCCATGAGCATGGTCAAGGCTGGAGGTGGAGGGGGGCTACAGCCTCACACTAGGGCAGGTGACACCTCCAGGTCACAGCTTTGGGGCCGTAAAGAGTTTGGCAGAGAACAGGATTCAACCTTTGCTCTCACCTTTACTAGAAATGAGCTTTCTGGGCTTTTCCAGATCTGCTTTGTTCAATCATTAAACAACAGCTGGGGAGTGAAGGGAAAGAATAAGCCCTTAATCTGGGTCTTTTGGGGCTTGCTGTTCTGCCAAGAGCATCTTCAGACTGCGTTCGGGTCTGCCACTCTCCTCCACCCCCTGTCCATGTGAATGGAGCACATTTAGTCGGTACAGGTGCTCCTTTCAAGGTTTTATCTCCAGTGCTTCCAGAGATGCCTTCAGCTTTAATGTAGCTTTGTCACTCTCCCTTCTCATAGGTGGATCAAGTTTGAGGAGAAGGTAGAGCAAGGTGGGGAGCGATGGAGCAAACCTCACGTGGCCACCCTGTCCTTGCACAGCCTGTTTGAGCTAAGGACATGTATAGAGAAGGGATCCATCATGCTGGATATCGAGGCGTCATCACTTCCACAAGTGGTGGGTAAGTAAAGCTGCCCTGGCTCTTTCCCTCGGCTCTTCTCTACTCATTTATTAACCCTGCTGATGGTTCCACTTCTGGGTTTAGTTGAAAACCACAGCTCGCTAGATAAAAAAAGGTGATGTGAAGAGGCATGAAGTCTTGGGCAGCCCGTGGATGATGAGTACTTTCTGAGTCACTGACTTAGTAAATGTGATGCATGTCCTGCCTCCCCTTTGCCCATAACTTTTATGATTAGCACAGATAAAACTTACTGGTAGACAAATAAGAGCTGCCACTTACCCTTGGGGGACAGCGCCTTAACTGAAGTTATCAAGGGAACAACTTAGTGTGAGATTTAATGCAGAATAAAAATTCCTAATAAATCTGGCTACTTTCCTTTTTTTTTTTTTTTCCATTTCTCCTCTGGGATAGAGAAGAGAAAAGAGAGCAATTGATGGGAAGTGAACGGAGAGCCTGTTTTCCTGGTAAAGCCTTTTGTAGTCATCATCACTTTTTTACTTCAATTTGGAGAGCTGAGTAATTTCATTAGTTACTCATCTACAGGACTTTTCCCTGTTGTTAAATTAGGTCTTACTGAGGGCCTGTGGGGTGAACTCGAGAAATTTTGCCACCTTACTGGAACTTGCAGTGTAGTTGTAGCTTCTTCACCAAAATACAGGGTCAGAGAAGATTCCCTTTCTGAACTAAGAATGATCTTGCTCTCCCTGCTTTCCCTTGACGAGCTTTGTGCATAACTGTCCTCTGTGCTCCCTTTCTTTGTGTGCAACAGAAATGGTCGTTGACAATCAGATTGAGATGGGGCTCTTGAAATTGGAACTGAAGGACAAAGTCACCTACACGTTGCTCAGGAAGCACCGGCACCAGACTAAGAAGTCCAACCTGCGCTCCCTGGCAGACATTGGAAAGACCGTCTCCAGTGCAAGTAGGATGTTTACCAACCCTGATAATGGTAATGCAGAGGCTAACTGGCTATAGCCTTCCCTCCTCAAGCGACCCACCAACCCTGCCTGCCCGACACTAACTGCGTTCCCTTGACGATGCTTCTTCTAACCCTTGATTAACGTAGCGAGACCCCCACTGACAGCATGTCAGTGGTGGGGTCTGGAGGCTGCTTTGGCCCTGGCACATCGCTCTAACCCTATCTAAACTGGATGGAGTGGGGAGGAGGTGGCAGGCAGGGTGCTGGAGGCACAGGGTAAGAGAGATGCTCTTGCAGCTGATGAGTAAAGGCTGCTGTAGGAAGGATGACAGCAAAGAGATTTACAAAACCACCAACCAATCCTGAAGTGGTTGGGCAAAGTCAAAACCTTCATGTGCATGACAGATGGTGTTGATGGTACTCAGTCACAAACGACTCCACATTTACATCCAGCTTGTTTTATTGTCATGCAGTCATTGTCCAGTGTGGGTATAGCTGATGTCCATCTCGCTTTATCCATCCTAAAGTCATTTTGTAGTGTGTTGCGAACGTGGCTCTAAACATGGTGTTGTAGGTAGTGTACTGGTGTTTGTAAACCTATGTGTAGATGCAGACAGCTACTGAGGCCCAGGCAGTGACTCTGCGCAGATATTTATGGTCATCTCCTCTAAAAAGAGGATTTTTAAGCCCATTGTCATGTCTTGGAGTTCTGGAACTCCCCCCTGTTGCATCTAAAAATTGTCATTTTAAACCGCCTGGAAATGAAAGCAAAGAAATTCCTTCTTGCTGCACATGAGGCCTCTTAGCTTGCTGTGTTCTGCTTCTAAAACTCACCCTAACACTTATCTCTAACCTCTTACCATTCCTTTTTAATACTTTCCTGTGTTTTCTCAGCCAGTACTTTGACAGAAACTCTGTATGTGTGTATAAGGACTGTTGCTCGTGGTAGTGTGTTGTGTTGTGTGTGAGTGCCTGGGTAACAATAGAAGTGCAGTAACACAGGCCCAGGGAATGGCCTGGGGATCTCTAGCAGATAGTTTGCTAATTTGCACGGAGGGGGTAAGAGCAGAACTCAAACAGGAAGTCCTGTCTCCTGGCTCTGTGAGCCAGATTTTCAGAGCTGCTGCAAGAGGAAATAACGTGCTTATCCTGGGCAGGACGATGTTGACAAAGAGCATTTGGCTGCCTTCTCAGCCCCACTAAGAACATCCTTTGCTCGTATCTGAGGTGCCTTTGTTTTTCAGTCGTTTTTTTTTAATGGCTTGAAGGGGCTGTGCAGGCCCCATCTCACTTGGGCTGATTCTCAAGAAACAATTTCGTGGCTCTACCGAGCCCCCTGATTGTTTTGCCTCTGTTTCCCCATGTGGGCTCTTGATCCTTTATGAGAATATAAAAGATATCAGATAAAAATTGTGTGAGGCCAACAGGAACACAGATGTCTCTCTACAGGGCTACTGGCAGTAATGAAAGTGGCATCAGCCCGAGGCACTCCTGAATTTCCCCGAGTTCCTTTCCAGATAGGGATTTCTTTTCATTTGGGAGCAGCTTGGTTTTGTGCTCCACTGTCATCATTTAACAGATCTTCTCATGTCCAGTGTGCCCCTAAACTACATCGATGTGTGTCCTGCTCATTTAACAGATGCAATTACTGAGTGTTCATTAGGGATCATTAATGAAGTCATCTCTGCTGAAGCTAAGCCAGACCTTTCTGCAGGTTATGTGTCAAAATTTGATGGAACTTCCTTTCCCTCCCTGGGCAATCATGAGCAATCTGGAGTCCATGATTTCGATAGGTACCTTATTTACGTAGATCTAATTTCAAAGCCATTTATTTAGGCAATACTTGAGCAGAACGTTATTGGCATGAATTCTAACTATGGTTTTGCTTACTTTTCCTTTTTTCAGGGCAGTTTAGGCTAAAAACCCAATTAAATAACAGCAAATTTCTTCTAAAATGTAGGAATATCCCCTGGGATATGCAGGTGCTTCAGTAACTCTTAAGGGCTTTTTCTTAGCTTCTCAATCAATAATCTTGTGGCTCCTTGGTCCCTGCTAGCAGAGTTGTCCTCTGCTCCTTTCCCTTCTCTTTGTGTAGGGAGAAGCAGACATGGAGGATGTTTTCTCAACTCTTGCAAAGCACCTGGGCCAGGCATGGTAGTTTCTAGTATGACATAGGGTGGAGGGGGATAACTCAAAGCAGCCTTCAGCTGTCCATTTTACAGGAAAACGATGATTTATCAAGGGTCTGAGCAGACAAAGCTCCACCAAGCAAGCACTCAGTGTTAACTTCCACCGCCACCACCCTTCTCATTTCTTTTACTGGTGATAGCTTTAGCTGCCCAAAGCATTCAACAAGGACAGTTTGGTTTCCCACTTCATCTCACCTCCTGCCACATTGGGTTTGGGTTGGGTTTCTTTTTTCTGTATGTCTTGTTCTAAGAGTTCTTTGTGTCCTTTCCTGGTGCAGGGGACAGCACTTGACGCCGTAAATAACCATAGAGAGGGTTGTAATGTTGGCCTGCTGTGGGTTCCCCAATGCAGCAGTCAAGAGCCGAGCTCACCACTACTTACACAGGTGCCTGAAGACTGTCTAATCCATGTTTCCGGTGCTTCAGGGCTGATTTGGGGTGCACTGGGGACTTTTATATTTAACAGCTGCCTGCCTTGTACACTTTAACCCTTGTGAGAGCTGTTGAATCCTACTAAACCCCGACAGCCATCTGGGGCTTCAGAAAGCCACGATGTGTTAAGCCATAATGTGTTTAAGCACCCTAAATACCAGCATGTTACCCGTGGCTGAGCTGATGCTGCACCTTGTGAGAGCTAGTCAATGATTTGGCTGTGTGGAAGCAAGCAGAGCTAAAATAACCCAGGAGCTGTCTGCACCACCTTGGCTGATGCACTGGGGAGGGTAGACAGCAACAGATGGTCAGGTTTCTCCTCTCAAGTCCTCATTCTACCTTAGAGTTAAGCTTTATGGAGGGTTTTTCACACAAAATCCATCCTCTGTCCCTATATGATGCTGTCAGCTAAAGAATACCAGTGGAGGGTGAGAGAGGTAGGTCAGGAAGGAGTTAATTTTTAGAGAACGCTTGGAAACCCCCAGCAGTCTGTGTGTTTACATACAGCATTACCTGAAACAGCGGTGACTACTGGGTGAGTTTCCTGGCCCACACTGGTGTTAGTGTGGTCAGAACACTCAAACATAGTTCCTCCAGGAGCATACATGAGCTGCTGTGTTTTTAGGAGCTGCAGTTGGCACTGGCTGCTCTGTGGCTCAGGACTGCTCGTCGTGGTGGCTGCTTCACTCACTTGAAATCCGCTTGGAAGGTGCCTTAAGTTTAGATCCCAGGACCTTCCAAGGTGGAGCCACGAGGTAGATGTCATCCTCTAACCAAGTGGACTTTCTCCTTTGGTCACTCCCGTGTCACCTCGACTGTCTCCTACCTCCTGCCTTGCTTTTGCAGTTGCTTTCCTGCTTCTTTTCTGTTTGGTGTTTTCTGTTTCACTTTTTCAGCTTTGCTCTCTTCCTCCTCTTTGCTGTTGCTGCTGTCTCCTGCTTGCACCATACCAGCACGCAGCCCACTTGAGAGTTCTGTGCCCTGCCTAGCAACCTGCACAGCAGATGATGAAATCCAAGTGCAGCGCAGCCCCAGCGTGGGATGGCTCAGTAAGTCCAGGGACAGGGGCATGGGTGGGTCAGCTGAGGGAGAAGAAGAGGAAGGGGGAAATTGCAGCAGCAGGGCTCTGAACACTTTGTGCTGCAGATGCGCTCCTTGTGGGAGGGGTGCTGAGGGCTGTCTGTGTCACCCCACCATCTTCTCCCACTGTGCTGTTTTTCAGATTTTTAAGGTTGGGAGTTTTCCCCTCTTCAGGTCTTTCTTGCTAAGGTTTACCCCAAATACTGAGATTATCTTGAGTCACTGTAAGCTCAGAGTGGCTGAGTCTGCTGCTGAGTTTCTCTTGTGTGAAAGGTGAGGAAATGGGTACTGTCTGTGTCCCCCCCAGCTTTGGCTTTTCCAAGGAGTACAGCCCGTAGGAACTGGAGGTTCCCAATCTTAAGGTTTGGTCCACAGTGTCCACCAAGCCAAACAGCTTTTGGACTGAAGTTGTGTCTTGCATTTCTAGCTGCAGTGACTTGTGTTAGTGACTTGGCTTGGCAGTCATGATAAAATCAGGAATTTGGGACACCATCAGATTCCTCAGGTCAGCAAAGCCTGTCAAAGGTGAAGCTTGCAGTTTCCACTCTGTGTAGAGATCATCAAAGTAAGTTTTTTGCAGTGGTGGTGCTGTGGGAGCTGTACTGAGTTTTGAGCACAGTTGAGGCAGTGTTTGTAGGGAATGGGGCATTCAGTCAACCAAGGGGTATAACTGAGGATGGCAGACAAGTGTTTGGGCAGGTCCCAGTGTGGAATCAATATGGGATGTCTTGGGAAAGGCTTCTGATGTGGTTGTGTTGATCGTGGTGGAAGGAGGAGGTTGTTTGCAAGAGATGATAGTCATTAGCCTCTTCCTCTAGAGGGAAGGGTCATTATCTCTTGAAGAACATTCTGCCTTGGCCATCTAATAAATAAGGCAAATAAGGGAATGGGGGACAATCTCAGGTATGAAAGCTCTGCACCCTGATTTTACACTGGCTACTTTTGTAGGTTTGGAAAAGCAGCAAAGCAGTCTGCAGGACCTGAAGGGGTACCTTCAGCAGAGCTCTTCTGAATCAATGCACTGGAACAGCACTGAACAACTGCATCAAATCAAATTAGTCACTTCCAGTTTAATTTCTCTCACACAGGCAATGAAAACCAATATAAACCATAACTCAGTGAAGCTGCATGACACTGATTACCAGTGTGAACAGGCTTCTCCTTATAAAGGAAGGGCTTCTTGCTTTCTTTGTTTGATGTTATTGGCTTGGATTTGCAGTCTTCCCATATTAATTTATGGGGCCTTTATACACTTGTCAAATATGTCCCATAATAAGTAGGGTCTGTGCAACCTTTGAAAGAGGTTGTGCCCCACAGGAAAAAGGAGCCCTGAGGTTCAGTAATGGGCATCAGGATTACAGCAATTTAGGTGTATTTTTTGTTTTTTTTTTTAATCCAGTTTTACTGTTTACCAAATAGAAATATTTATTAAATAGCAAGAAGAGGAAAAGCTAGGGGTCCCCCATTTATAACATCAAATTCATCTAATTGCACTGGATTTTTGCAGTGCCACTTCTTTTTGGATATTTTCTTCCTTCCCCATTACATTGATGGTCAGGAGGTATGTGCCTTCAGCTCCTGGTGCTTCTGGTTCCTGTGAGTGGTGGTGAGAAGGGATGAGGAAATGTCAGACGAATTAAGAGTACTCTCAAGCAACTGCTGCAGGTTTCTGTACTGCAGCTATCCCACAAGGCTTCTGAAATGCCATTATTTTTGTTCTTTTACAGCGATTACTACTGCTAGTTTAAGTGCAAATGCTTTTAATGGGATGGTGGAACCCAATTCTTATATCAAGGGGATTTCTTTTCCAAGAATACATAGGGTGCAAGGTCTGTAAGGGAACAAACAGCTTCTTGCAACCTGTTTTGCAGCATCTCAAGTTTACAGATAGGTTTTGGCATAAGAAATGGAAGGAAAGTGCTTCAGCTCTTTGTCTGTGGCATTTTTCTCCATCAGTCTGGGGTATCTGATGTCAGGAATTAGTGACTTTTGGCCTGCATGCTGCACGTGTTGGTTTCACTGACATACCTCAAATTCATGACCTCAGCTTGCTTGAAGAATACAAAGTTTTTGTTAGTGGCTGTTCTGAAGAGCCACAGCCTGCACCCAGATGTCATCTATATAGGAGAGAGGTTTGCAACTCAGATTAACCATGAGGGTCCCAGCCCTGTCATTTGTGACTGAATTCTGGGTGTCCCAGCAACATTGATGTCAGTGACATGATGGCTTTTACTAATGGAAAGTCCTTTGACTCCTTTGCTGTCCCATGAGTCACAGGAATGCTGTGGAATGGAGATGATGAAACAGAATCTTCATATCCCACATGCCACATTGAGTCACAGAAAGTAGCCTGACAGGGTTTAAATACCCCACGTTGCCCACCTTGTACAAGGAAAGGTGTAGCTGTAGCCTGAGCCTCTGTGTTCTCCTGACTGGGTAGTAATGGGAGCTTTAACTGGTGTCAACATTGTTCTTTCAGGCAGCCCGGCCATGGCTCACAGGAACCTGACATCCACTAGTCTGAATGACATCTCAGACAAGCCTGAGAAAGACCAGGTAAGCTTCAGCTCCAGACTTCACTTGCTGGACTGTAGTTGGGAGCTGGATAGTGGGGAAAGGGGCTCTGCAACATAAAAGTGGAACAGAAGATGAGGATGAACAAAGTATTTCCATGTCCTACAGTTGAATCCTCAACTTTGTAAGCAGCAGCCCTCAAAATCAGCAAGTTAAACTCTTGCAAAGCCTGAAGCAAGGTGCCACCTACATGGTATCTTGCTGATACTCACAAGGGAGGGAATATGCCCACATATCGATGTGTTTTGGATCCTCTTCCTGCTGAAAGGAGGGTCTTCAGGGGTTATGGCAAGCATCTGCAGCGGAGCTTGTTTCAGGTAATTATTTTGTGTGTTTCCTTGGTTCTCTTCAATGCAAATGAGAGTTCCTTAAGAAGATTCTTTGGGTGACATGGTAGGGATGACCACTTCTAGTCATTCTAACCATGGCTTATTGCAGTCTTCTGTCAAAAGAGCAATTCTGCCTTTAAGGGACAGCAGCATGATCAGTGTAGAAAAGTCAGGGTTCATAAATATTTACAAAAAAAGGGGGCTTGCCTTGGTGTTGTGTTTTATGTTTTTAATCACACTGTAATTGGGGGTCTAGTTCCAAAAAGCCTCTTAGTTAAATAATTAGCCTATGTCCTGCTGATGAACCTCACACAATGGAACCCTTGTGCTCTCTACCTGTGAAATCACTTTAGAGATATTTCCCTTCTTGACTGCCTGAAACTCCTACTCTCTCCATAAAGCTTGTGGTATTTTGGTTCTTATGGACTAGGAAGATGCCCAGGTAAGATGAAAGTAGGAGTTCTAGATGTGCTCTTCAGAGTGTGAAATGGGCTTCTTGGAAGATTTCACTGCTTTGAAATTGCTGTGTGAACTCAAGCCCTCTCTCTTTTAGGTTGGCAGGAAGGTTTTTGTGCTTGTTACTCCCATAACAACACGGTGATGGGACCATGCCTTAGGAAGCTCATGTAGCTGGAAGCAGCTGTATTGTTTTGAAGCTGCCATACCTGTCAATGTTTTCCCTGGAAAAGTTGTCATTTCAGCCACCAGCCTCCAACTCCACTGATGTTTACCTTTCTCTAGGTGGAAATGCTCTGTCCCTGCTCAGCAGCAGTTCCCTCAAATCCTTTGGGAATAGCAGACAGGTCCTGGAGATTCAAGATGAAAATTGACATTTCCTGTGTATGATGACCCTGATAATCCTTTGTTTGGGATCGTTCTCTGTGTAGCCAGACCAGGAGCAGATCTTGATGTTCTGCTGTTGCCTCACTGCTAACCAGTACCAGTTTTTTCCATTCAATTCCACACTGGCAACAGCATCTGGTTTCCAGGGAAAGGAGGTCAGGAAAGGACACTGTGTCTGGGGGAAGCTCTCTGTGCAGAGGAGTGGTGTATATTGACTTGTTATCTAATGCATTCTGCCACTTGTCCCTCCTCTCAGGCCTGGCCAGGTGCTTTCAGGTGCCTTGGGTGGTGGTGGTTGTTTTTAGATAATCCAGTTAAGGAGCAGTAAGCAGCAGGGACCTCAGCTACAAGGACAGAAACCCAGATTGGTCCTCCCAAAGGATGCTCTCCCTGTGGAGAACTTTGGAAAGGTGCCAGGCTTCAACACACTGTGGAGGTGGTGACAAGTCCTTTGCCAAGGACTTGGATTTCCTTTGATCTTGCTTTCATTTTTCTCATACTCTTTGCCTTCTTAATACACTTTTCAGAGTTAATCTTCTTACTGGGGAGCCATTAAGCTCTTTTACAATGAAAAGGAACTTAGGATCGCTGGAAAAAAACTGGAGCCAGCACAGAGGACACTCTGGCTTCTTTGCAAGGCTAGGATGTGTCCTAAATTAAAACCCTCACACTACTCTTTTTCTCCCTTTAATTGATGGAAAACAAGTGATGGTAAAGGTGAAAGAAGAGGAAGAAATGTTAGTGGCTTTGATGAGGGTCAGTATTGCTTAAGCTATGTTTGGGCTGAGCTCTCATTTTAGAGAAAATGCGTTTGCTAAGGGCCTTGTTACGGCTGAGCTGATGCAGAAGCCTATAGAACAGGGGTATATGTTGACAGAAGGGGAGCTGACTGGTCTGACCTTATCTCCACTTCGTAGATGGGGCAAAACCTGGCTCTGAATGAATATGGTCAGTCAGAGAGAGGCACAAAACCCTCCTTCTTTGTTGTGGTGTGTGCCCTGTTTATCCACCCTCGGGTTTCCATATCAACAGGGGATCTGTGCCAAACTGAGCTCTAAAGTTAAAAAAGAAGTTGGCCTTGTCAACAGAATGCCTCCTGTCTTCGCTGCGGGGACCGACAGGCTCAAAACGAGACTCTCTCTCTTCCAGCACTTGTCCTGAAGTAAAGGAAGAGTTTCTTGGAAGTTTGCTTAACTGGAATTCCATTTACTTTGACCTTTTCTTCCCACTGCGGAGAACAGTTGTGCTTGCTCCATTCCTCCCCACAGTGTGTTGGCACCACTAATGCATCCCTGGGGCATATAGACAAAACACAGAGGGCTGACATTGTCCTTTGGGGTCAGAACTTGTGGGATAGTTTACAGAAAGGTAATCTTAAGCCTACATGTAAGCAGAGACAGAGGCAGGTTCAAATTCCTGGGGGAATTAACTCAAGGACAAAAGCTTAAGTTTGGGGGGAGCATACATACCCCTGGCAGACAGGTGGGACTGGGAGTTGTGAACAGTGCTTGGCTTTGACCTAAGAGGGATCTAGGGAACTGGATCCCTCTTTCCCTGTGATGAGCACCCAGTAAGGTTTCCTTCTACACAAAGCAATGTGTTTGCAGTTAGGGCTGTGTTGGTAATCCCTGTGATGAGGATCTATTTGAATTGTTCAAGTTTTACTGCAGTTTGAGGGGGAAAGAGCTGATTGTTGTGGTGTTTTGTATTGGTGCACTGTGAGCTCAGCAGGAGCTGGAGACTTTGGCCAAATGCTGTTCATCATGTGAATTCCTCTCCTTGACCTTGTTGAATATAGTGGTAGGATGAAGAAGGGCAGGTTGGAGATGTTCAGTATCATCTTGGAGGCTTCAGCCTGCAGAAGTATGGATAGGAAACAGAGAATTGCTCAGCCAGGCCATCCTCTTCATCTTCCCTTGCTCTTGTTTGTTGGACAGCTCTGTTCTTGGTTAGGCTAGGTGCTCCCATGAGACAGGAAGAAGCTTTCCATCCTTTGCAAAAGATTTTGTGCCAGAAATCTGGTCCAACTTGGTCCTTTAAATGGGTATTGAATATCCTGCCAGGAAGTCCAGACGCATATAACTCACCTCACCTTCCCTTTGCAACCCACTGAGCAAAGCCCAGCTTTTACTGTGGATTTCATAGAATCATAGAATTTTCATTTGCTATCTTCTTGGTCTCTTCCAACCTTGATGATTCTGTTACTATTGTTAATTTTTCTCACTGATGTCCTCCTAGAGACTGTTCATTGAGAATTGATTGTACCTCTACAGGCTTCCTCCAGAGAGCTCTTTGATGCTCATTTAATATTCTCTCTGGTGGTCACTCTGACTGGGATTGTTCCAATGTTTTTCTTCCTGATGATGCCTTTTCATGAAACTTCTTCCCCTTTTTCTCTGTCCTTGAGTCACCTAGCAAAGCTAATCTGAGCATTCCCCCGCTGTTGGTGGTTCTGGCAGTACATCCTCTACTTCACCATTCACCCTTAGCCAGACACAGAGCATCTCCAAAGATCACCCAGGGAGGTGGGAACCAACTGTAGACAGGATTTTTCAAAAGCCTCCAACATCAAATGAATTCTACTGCTGCCAGGGTTAAAAATAAACCTGTCTCGAGTCTTTGAGGACACTTGGGAACTCCTCCTGGAGCACAAAACCACACAGAGTGGTCGTACCAGATGGTGGCAGTGGTCAAGGCTGCAGGAGCTCACTGAGAAGGCTCTACTCAGTTCACCCTGACCTGCTGCAGCCCTGCTTAAGCTCATGTAATAACCCAGCAGAAAGGCAGCCCTGTGCCAGCTTAAAGAGATTTGGAGCACCAGGAAGATGCCAAGAGGGGCTGATTCATAGGAGTCAGCTGCTCCTGCAGTGTGTTCCAGTTATCAAACCAGAAGCAGTTGATGACATTTCTCCATTGTTTGGAGAAACAATGTTTTGTGAGCTGGATGCCACGTGTGCAGAGCCTTGTGAGGCAGCTCACATCCGTCAAGGTACAGTTAGAGCACACGGGTGCAGAGATGAGCAGAACCTTGAGGTTCTGCTGTAGAGCACTATTTTTAGCATGAAGCTACAGATCCACATTGGGAGAAGATGTCAGCCAGCTGCCAGGGCTACTCTCATTTATACAAGAATGCTGCTGATCAGTAGATCTCTTCTGGTGCTTGGGTTTAATGGTGGTAAGCACTGAACAAGGCTGCACATTTCATTGGGGTTTCAGATAGGCTAAAAGCTAGACATTAAGTATGAGAAACTCAGGCTCATGTTACTGAGGAGAAAGGAGCAAAGATCTTAGGAACACAGAGAAAGAACCATGCCAGAAGGGCAGCACGGGAGAGACATGCTGAGATATCCCAGGTGAGTGAAAAGATAGATGACTAGAGTGAGCAGAAAAAAATGCTGGTGTCTTAGCTGAATTTCTGAGAGTTCATATCCTGTTGTCCTTAAGTACCTGGGTCACAAGCGAAAGTCTTCCCATGAGGGCAATGAATGTTGTTTTGATGGATCTGGCTTTGGTGGCTCAGTTTTATTGCACATTCTTGTAAACATGCCTAGCGAGACTTCACTTTTTTTTCCTCTCTCTTTCCCCAATGCAGCTGAAGAATAAATTTATGAAGAAGTTGCCCCGTGATGCTGAGGCCTCCAACGTGCTGGTTGGGGAGGTGGATTTCTTGGAGAGTCCCTTCATTGCCTTCGTCCGGCTACAGCAGGCCGTCATGCTGGGGGCTCTCACCGAAGTCCCTGTACCTACCCGGTAAGAAAATCTAGTCCCCAGGCAGGTGTTTCAGTGTTTCAGCTTTGAAGTTGTAATGGTTTAGGGAGAGAGTCTTAATCGGTTTGGGTTGGTGCCTGTAATTCTAGCACAATAACCAGCTCTCACTGAGAGTTCAACAGCCAATGAAGCAACTTTGCTCATACAGCCATCAGCACTCTGTGACATCTCTGGCATACTTCTAGCTTCCATCAGCTCAGGGTTCTTCTTTGAGTCTATAGTAGCATCAAATGTACAGGATACAACAGGGTTCCATATTTTCTCTGTTTGCCAATGGCTTAGGAGATCAGTACTTGTGATCTCTCTTTCTCTCTCTTAGGAGAGGCTTACTCAGTCTCTCTTAGTAGCAGAGTATACAGGATCTTTGTCAGCCTGGTAGAGACCGAGATAACATGGCTCTGGTCATGTGGCATACAGGCTTTTTGGGGTCTCATCCAAGGGCTTTCCACAGGCCTTATGTAGAGCCTCCCTTTCTTCTCCCCTGTTTTCAGGAACCAAGGGAGTTAAAGGGTTAAGAGCTCACCTCTGTCTGGCATCTTCAAAGGCATTTAGATTGCAGCCTGGCTTTGTAGCAGTTGCCCTTACTCGGGCCCACTGCCAAGGACAGGAATGAGCTGGTGCTGGCTTTTCTGTATCTGAGCCCTCAGTGAAAGAGGGGAGGGCTGCAGGTTCACCTCCACAGAAAGGGTTTTGCAGGTATGGAGAATGGCTTGTTTCTTTGGCCTCTTTGTGTTCAAGCTCCCATGCAAAAGAGGGCTGTGGCTACCCCCGCAGCAGAGGTACACCCAAGTTTCAACTTCTTTTGTGCTCCACCCTTCAGTGGCAGAGGGTTGAGAGCCATTGCTCACCACCCCCACCTTTGGTGGTGGGAGTTCTCTCCTCGAGGTGCTCTCTGTTTCTCAAAACATGTTGAAACAGAAAGAGGAGAAAGGACAAAGATGGCCAGAAGACAACAAAGAAAAGGGAGAAGCAGGAAGTATGGACTCTGTCCACCAATCACCTGTGGTGTTCAGAAACTGACACAGGAGGTCTGCTAGGAAAGCTACCTCCAGCTTCAAAATAAAATGCTTTTTCGGCATAAAAGCATTTGAAAATTTAGTCATTTTCAAACCAGAACATAAGTCTAATCCCACTTGTTTGGGTTTTTTTAACCACATCTGCAAATGCTTCTCAGCTGATGCAAGGTGTAGATTTGCTTTGATTTGGTAGTGGGAGCCAAGTAGTTACATCTGGGATTGCTGCATGGCCTTGCTTATTCAATAGCATTTATCAAGGCAACTCGTCCTTCCACACCAATGTTTTTTTCCCCAGGAAATAGCATTATCCATTTGTTATTCTTCAAAGCCAGCATAGAGCAGGGAGCCTCATTAGATGCCATCCCTGAGTAATGAAGAGCCATTCGCAGTGGGTGCATCCTGCAAAATTCAATCAAGGAAATCCCATCGGGGCCCAGATGAGTTGCAATGGGGTGTCTTCTCAGCACCAACTCTCTGTGGCATCCCTGCTCTGGACAGGCACTTAACAGCTCCCAGACCACAAGATACCAGAGCTGCAGCCTTCAGTGTGCTCCACTCCTCAGAAACCTCAGGGTTTCTCCTTTTATTTTGCTAAATTCTCAAATTCTTGTTAAAAATGCCAAACCCATGATGTTAAGGTCAGGCAGTCCAAACCCACATGGGACTCTAATGCAGGGGAGAGGTGGCACTTGCATAGCCATCTGTTCGCTTGGTGACTTGAAAGTGCATTTTTACTTAGTCTACTGAACTCTTCAGGAAAGATTTCTCAGCAGAGTGTTTTCATGACATCCTACTACTAAGACTCAGGGAGCTGGGATTAGTATAAGGAGAGAGCCCAACCTTCTGCTGTGTGGAGGTTTCACCTATCAAGCCTCAAAAAATACCTATAAGGATTTAGGATTTCTAATGTTGATTTAAATTCCACAGCAGTACAAGCTCCTGACTTTGGGCAATGCATAGCTGCTGGGCTTGCACTGTGGCTTAGGTTTGGTTGCTTTTCCTCCAGACAATGCGAGGGATGGAGCTTTTTGTTTCATGAAAGTAATGTGCACTTGTGTGCCATCTGCCACGATGATGTGACAGTGATGGGAGAGAAAAAATATGAAGAATGAGCAAGGGAAAGATTTTGCTGGCGATAAGCTGCCTGGACTTGCACAGTCTAATGTTGGTGCTGGGAAATTGCCTGCTTCTACAAGTCTCCAATGAAATGAAATAACTTGTCCAAAGGTCAGCGAGGAAGCAAGGAGCAGAATGAGCAGTCAGATTCTCCTCCATTGTCTCATCAAGTGAGCTTTTAACACCAAAGGCATCTTTTATTGCTCCTAACTTGAAGGATCATCTGTGTGAAATAGAAGATAGTGGTCCATCTCCTTCTTATTGCAGTTCAAGTTGGACTCATCAGTGATCAAAGCCATGGGTACCTCAGGAGGTTGTTCTTTCAGCCCTCAAGTCCATCAGCATGTCTTGGAACGTCGGACACAGGCACCTCACATGGTGTCCAACAACAGAAGAGCTGCTTCCACCCACCCATCTAAAAAATAAATCAATTTTCTCCATGACTCATGAAGTTTCCCTTTTGTAGATGCTTTTATCCCTTGCAGGTCTGAGGGCTAGTTACTGGGTTTGTACATGAATGAATTTATTCTTGGTTTTGGTGGCATGGTCCCATCACAGTCATTGCTTGTGTAAGAAGGGTAAAGCCTTGCTTTTGCACAAGCAAGGCAATTCTGTGCTGAATCAGTGAGCACAAAGAATTCAGAAAGTGACCCCAAGTGCTTGATGCCAGGAAGGTTTTAGTAAAGGCAGGAGCACTTTGTTACTTCTGCAATGTGCTGGAAGAGAGCCGGCTGGTGCCATTATCTCAGAAGATGGTTATAAAGATGTCTGGTTCCCCTGGAAAATGCTGAGCAGCAACTTCTCAAATTAGGAAAGTATTTTGTAATTAACAAGTTTGGGTAGTTTGCATCCTTGAGGCTTAAAAGAGTTTTCTGGGGAGCAGTTTGTCTTTCATGTTGCTTTATACTCGTGAAACACAGGGAAAGTTTCAGGAGGAGAGGAGAGAAGAGGACATGACCTGGGTGTGTATGACTTAGTCACCTCCATGTGAACTTTAAGTAAAGCACTTGAAAGCCTCATGGAGAACTTGAGTAGGAAGTGGGACTGTTAGTGATGGCAGTTTGTATTTATGGATCCTGGCCTACTAACGGGCTGCCTTTTTTCAATAGGACTTGTGATTTTTGCACTTACATGGATATAATATGGATATAATCCATCTGATGAGACATTTGACTTAGTAGCTCATGATATTTTGGTTTAGGAAGCTAAAATAATGTATAATGATGCTGTTGGTAAAGGGTTGCGACCTGAAATCTAGTTTCCTCAAAGCATGCACCACACCCTTTCCTTCTACCATGGCAACAGTCTGTATTTCTGAAGACTTCCTATGATGGCTCTTGGATGATTTCCCTGAGGAAGACTCTGATGTATGAGAGAAGGTTCATGGAAGAGCCTTCAAAATGGTTAAGCAGAGGAGAAACACCTCAGGTGACTTCGTCTGCTAGAGGGATGGCTCTGAGTGGCTGGATTGATAGGGGAGGGTGTTTGGAGAAACCTAATAATCAAAGATTCATCAACCTAGATGTGATAGATGATCAAAGAAGTTGCAGCTAACCCAAATTCACTCTGAACTCAGCCCAAGAGATCTGAGATGAGTCAATTTAGCAAAGGTTAAGAGTGTGTTTATTTTCCATTGCTGACAGAAAGATGTGGCTGCTTGACTGAGGAAGCTTTCAAGTTGTTTTGAGCAGCTTTTAGTGCTTCTTTGTGAAGCAAACGTTGATACAGAGTTTGCCTCAAATAGTCCCAGTCACTCCCAGTCTTCTCTAAATTAAGTGAAACGGAGAAGTTGGTCTCCTGCCATGTGACTTCTTTTGTTGCTAATGGCAAGCGTAAGTTCATGTACAAGTGTGGAAGTTCAGGGCATAGATCTTTTATGAGTGATCCCATTCTGCTGCCCTAAATAGCAACAATCTGATTGTTTTGCCAGATTTCTCTTCATTCTACTGGGACCAAAGGGCAAAGCAAAGTCCTACCATGAGATCGGCCGAGCCATTGCCACTCTGATGTCGGATGAGGTGGGTGTCATGACATCCGCTGTGTGAAATGGCTTCTCCTGAGGTTGTCCACCTCGTGTGCTTTCTTGCCAACAGTTCCTGTTTTAGATAAACTAAATTAATCTTGAGATTAGTCTCGTTGCATCCTCCTTCCTACCACTGACTGCCTTTGCTAAGTCTGTCACGTGCGCTGGTCCATCTTCGCTCCAAAATAGTCCAAATAGGTTTTTTTCTATAAAATAGAGCATTGATGCTCTTTTTCTTCTCTCATTCAGTGTTCACCAGTAAAACTAGTTTGTGCTACCTGGTTTTAGTTTTGAATAAATATTTTCATTGTTTCCAGGTCACAGAGTTATAAACTAACCCTTTTTTTTTAAAATAGTCTGAAGTAGGTGAAAAAAGAAGATCCACTATTTTGTGTGGCTTTGTCTTCTCCAAATATTATTGAAGCTCCTTATTTAGAGGAAAGCTCTTGTTTGGTTAAAAGAAATGGAGAATTCTCTGGTAATGAGGCTGGAAATGTCTACTCTGTTAAAAATTAAAACTATACCTTTGAGAAAAGAATCTAAGTCATTAAGCAACCAACCCAAGGGCTTTCTTGAGGGTCATGCTCTCTTGTGCCAAATGTCCTTATCCTTTGTGAGACAGAATGAGTTGATTTTGTAGAATAAAACTCAGCAGCTGCCCCTGGATTCTGGGACACAGAAAATGGAGATCTTTTCTATCCAGAGTCTCCCTTTTCCTTGCAGGTATTCCATGACATTGCCTATAAAGCCAAGGACCGACAGGACTTGATTGCTGGCATTGATGAGTTTCTGGATGAAGTCATTGTACTCCCTCCTGGAGAGTGGGATCCTGCCATAAGGATAGAGCCCCCCAAGTCTCTTCCTTCTTCAGACAAGAGGTAATAACAGGAGAGGGGCAGGTTGAGCTCTGGGGTGAAGGACAGGGAGCGTCCATTCCAAAAAAAACCTATGCATAATGATTGTCCAGACTCTTTGGGGCCCTGCTTGGTATTTCTACAACACTGGTCGGCCTTCTAATGCCCTTTGTACCTCACAGCCTCAGGAAAGGCCACTAATGCTTGTTCAGAGGAACTGAGTGTGAATTATGTTCTTTGGAGCCATCAAGCAGCACTGTGAGCCTCAGTCTGGCCTTATTTCTTGCCTAGGAAAAACATGTACTCTGGTGGAGAAAACCTACAGATGAATGGAGACACGCCCCATGATGGAGGCCATGGTGGTGGGGGCCACGGCGACTGTGAAGAGCTCCAACGAACCGGCAGGTCAGTAACACTCAACCCCATGCACGAGGCAAGGTTTCACCCTTTCTGATTTCCCTTCCAACAAGCTGGTCGTACGGATTGAGCTGTGACCCCAAAACCTGGTCTGGGGTTTTCAGTGCCCAGCTTGAGATTGTCCAAAGGGTTCTGAGCATCTTACAGAGTGTCCTTTATTTCCAGTTGTTTTTCTGGTTAACAGATTGAAGCATTTTTCCACAGAGCAGATTGTTTGGCTCACCCAGCCCTTCTGTCTGCCACGTGGAGAAACGTCAGCAGAGATTTAGGCTACGTTTAAGGGATTTTATTATGTGAAGTTAGGAAAAAAACTCCAACAGACGTGTTTCCTGAACTTCAAGTATTCTGTTTGAGCAGAAGTGGGGCTTGTGTTCCTCAAAACTATAGCTGCATCAGATGCTGAAAGTATTCTCTTTCTTTACCTTGTAATCTGCATGATACCCCAGCTGCGATAAGGCTATTATGTAATGTGATGATCTCCCTCTTTGCAGATAACACTTCATTCTTGGTGGGCTTCTGCTTACTTATCTCAGCAACTTTCACTGCAAAAGCATTTTTGTCTGAGTCTTCTCTTGCTCATCTTTCCAGGTTCTGTGGTGGCTTAATCAAAGACATTAAGAGGAAAGCACCATTCTTTGCCAGTGACTTCCTGGATGCTTTAAACATTCAAGCCCTTTCTGCCATCCTTTTCATCTATCTGGCCACCGTGACCAACGCCATCACTTTTGGAGGATTGCTTGGTGATGCCACTGACAACATGCAGGTCAGTTCAGAGGACCTTTCAGAAGCAACAAAGACATAATTTGCCTTTTGCTATCTACAGTTAGAGAAGCATCAGGCCACCACCAGGTGCAGCTAATTGTGTTCCCACTGAAAGCTATAAGAAGCAGTCCACTTAAACTGGGTTTCTGACAGAGAAGGTCCTTGTTCCTTCAGTTGTTCTGATCTGCTTGCTGTCTCCATCGTACTGTATCAGTTCAACGGAATTTACTAAGTCTAGCTCAGACTGCCCATGTCATGAGAGCATAGCACTGTAAGCACTGAGTGACTCTCAGAATCACTGCACTTCAGCCTCTCTGGCAAAAAGAAAACCTTAAGATCCATAGGAAAGAGGGTAAATTAGGAGATGGAGAAAAATCACTGTTCCTTCAGAAAGGATTAATTTTGTAGTATTTGGGATATTGAAAATCAGAGATGGGATGAATCAATGATAAAGACAAAAATACGGGCCCATATTTCTATAGATACAGTGCAGCCACATCAAATTTAGTGATAATTAAGCTTCTAGTGACAAAGAGTAACTAATTTACACAGGTTTAACTAAACCACATGTAGGAACAGAGGGTGCCTCTCTCGGAGCTCCACACGTCCCAGTGATAGATCAGATGCTGGAGTAAGGCTCAGTTATTTTCTGTTACCCTTGTAACTCTGGCTTTTCTGGTTACTCTGGCTGAGGAGCAGCACCTAGAAGCTTGCTCCCAGACATTTTGTCTATAATAGAAAACAGGAGTTTGCGGGCTACCACATCACAATCCTTGCTTTATCTTTCCTCTAAACAGTTACATGAGTATTGCTGGGTCAGGCCCTACAACTCACGTGGCAGCATTTCTCTAAAAGCTTCACTGCAGAGTTCGTGTTTCTGAGAAAAGACACTATTCTTAGCTACACACACGTGGAAGAATGCAGGCAAAAGAGATTCCATATGCGCTGGCCGAGAGGGCCTTCTTCGTGAGTAATGCAGGAGGAGTGAAAGGGATCAGCTGTGCGAACACTGTTCCTTGCCCCAGGAGCAGTTGTCTCATCCTCAGAAGTCCCCCCAAAAGCAGCACATGAAGGCTCATAGGTTCCCCAGTTATAGACCTGCTAAGGCAGTGTTGTTTCTATCCATTCTACAGTGGTCCATAATCACATTTTGTGTCCATCGACATTTCACCCACAGTTTGTATGGTAAAAGTGGATGTTGGTTGGACATGAAAGTCCAGGAATGCCTCGAGCATGCTTTTCAATCCAGGCTGCTTTGCCAAAGGTACGGCACATTACTTGCTGCTGACATCTCATGAACTTGGGCCTCTGTCAAAGGTGTGGAAGATGTTCAAGTTGTTCTCCAATCCTTTAGGTAGTCTTTGAAGTGATGATTCTTCAAGTATTTTTCAGGAGAAATCGCTTCTCCCCTCTGTCTATCACAGGGTGTGTTGGAGAGCTTTCTGGGCACAGCAGTCACCGGAGCCATATTTTGCCTTTTTGCTGGTCAGCCACTGACAATTTTGAGCAGCACAGGACCTGTCCTGGTCTTCGAACGACTCCTCTTTAATTTCAGCAAGTAAGTGCTGGGGGAAGGAGGGAAGGAATGTCTCAGTTTAATGAAATACCAGCTAGGGAATGAGATGGCTGCCAGTGGGAATTTAGTGTGTGCAATGAGACATCTCTTCGTTCTTCACCAGGCTTGCAGTGCAATCACTTTGGGGATTTTCCCAGGCATGTGTGGCCCAGGGCGCTGCCCATGTCTCCATGGGACCTCCTGGAAATTCTGGGATGAGAAGTTTGCAGCCTGTGTGCAGGTCCTGCCCAGCTGCTCCATATGTTTCTCCTGTTGCTGTTGGTCTCCATTTGTCCCCAGAACTCCTCAGTGGAGCTTTGCTGCATTAAGTATGCTTGGGTTTTTTTCCTTTTAAGTGGCACAAATAGGTTCTGGTCCCTCCCCCCTGTGTTCAATGTCGTGAGAATCCCTAAAGGAATCGGCATAGTCCATGCTGGTTTTACAGATCTTTTCACTGATGTTTTCATAGATAGAACTAATGATATTTTGGATGATGCTTTGCAAGGTCATTTTAGATTATAGAGAAAACTCCCTGAATCACTTGTACTTCTCCCTTCAGCCATTGGGGAAGGTATCCCAGCAGTGCCAGTCATGTTCTGGTGCAGAAACACTGGTGGAATTGAGACATTATGGGACTTTCTTTGCAAAGCTGAAGTCTGTGATGTGGAACAGCATGGCTATTTTTAGTAAAGGTCTATTGAATTATTAAGCCAAGCATGGATGCAGGTTGTAATAAGGCAGGAGTCATGGTCTGTGCTTGGTTTGTAATTGTATCTCATCCCTTGTTATATTTAATCTCTGCTGGTTGTTACTTTCCTGTCAATACCCTGCAAGTTGGAGAAGTCTTCTGAGGTACAGAGCTTCTGTGTATTTCTGTGTGATCCCCCACAGACAAGCCTACCCCAGACTCACTTGGAATTAGATGGTTTCACTTGATTGCTTCACTCTGATGGATCATACTCACGGCAGCATAAATTTGTGTCTGTGGTGGTAGTAGGGTCTGGCTCAGATTCCTGCCATGTTGTCCAAGTTACTTTACCATCGATACCGTTGGATTTGAAGCCTGCTGTTAGACAGAGCCAGAGTCATGCAAGCCAGGAAGAAGCTCATCTTGGACTGAAGGATGCCATTAAGAGACACTTTCAAAAGCTAGAAAAACTTGTCATATAATTAGGCTAATCCAAGAAACTGGGAATTGCCACATGGTCACAGCTCCGTAGCAGAGCAAGAGTGAGGTTCTTTCCTTTTCTTCCTTTGACTGGAAGAAAGGAATAAAATCAGGGATAGATAGGCAAGAGCTGTTTGTATCAGGTCAGAGCCCAGATGCTGAAAGATGAAAAGCATGATGGAAAAACACTCTGCATGGTTTTGAGGAGGGAAGGAGGTACTTATTTTTAACCCAAGGAGGAGGTGGTAGTTGTAAAAGCTATTGTCCTGACAACCTGCCGGAGCAGAACAGCAGGATTTTTCAAGAGAGTCTTTTCTCGCAAGGAAATTGGACTCCAGCACAGTGATTTTTCAGTAACACAGTTGTGGTTGTTCGTATTCACAACACCCTGTTCCCTGCTGGGAGCAAAATTAGAAAGATATCTTTAGAAAAGCCTCACATTGTGCCTGTCTGCAAAGGAAGGAGTTGGCAACCTGGAAGCAAAGCTCTGGGCTCTCTGAGAAAGTGGGACCCTGGCCCTTCTGTCTTCCAACTGCCCAAGTGGGCCCTTGTGAAGGTTTCTCCTCCAGAGACATTGAAAGGAAGATGAATCCTGGCAAAAACATTGAGCCTGTTGCATTGTGTGTGTGAAATATCCTGTGCTCTGTTACTTGCTCAAAAGTGCTGTAGATGACATTAAGGCTTCATCCGTCCTTCTTATTCACCCTCAGTGGCAGCTCCTGCTCTCCAAGATGTACTGACCAGGATGTTTCAGAGAGCTGCCACTGGGGTCTTTGATTTATGTTGTTTGTTTCTAACTCATCACTTTGTTCCTTCCTTGCTGCTTCCCCCTATTTTGTTGTAGAGACAATGATTTTGACTACCTAGAGTTTCGCCTCTGGATCGGCCTTTGGTCAGCCTTCCAGTGTCTCATCCTGGTGGCCACTGATGCTAGCTTCCTGGTCAAGTACTTCACCCGCTTCACTGAAGAAGGTTTTTCCTCCCTTATTAGCTTCATCTTCATTTATGACGCTTTCAAGAAAATGATCAAGCTGGCAGATTATTACCCCATCAACTCTGCTTTCAAGGTGGACTATGTCACACATTACTCTTGTGCCTGTGAACCATTAGATCCAGGTAAGAGAGTGGTTCATCCCCAGTTTACAGACAGGAGATTGCTTTTGCATTCTTTTTTCTGTCGTGCTGCAATCCAGATCATAACCAGGTAGATGGATTCTTCTTCATCACTTGTTTCTAGACATCCTAGCTTAGCCTTGTTTTGAAGTCAGGGGGTGAACTTCATTCTATGTGCCAACTGGAAAGTCCTTAGAGCCAACCTCTCTGGTCTTGTGAATATCACTTCCAGTGGATACATTGTCTCTGTAGCCTTGAACCTGTTATTTCTGAGTGACCTTACTCTGAGATCTCCCTGAAGGTGGCTGGGTCACTGCTGTGGTGCTCAGATCATACCTGGCATACACTGGGCCATTTTCCAAGTGCAAGAGCTGGCTTTATTCAGGGAGGGTGTTACCCAAACACGGGTGGGTTTTCCACCTCCTGTTTGAGTGGAAAAGCACAAACGGTTCCTGGCTGGGAATCCTTTCAAGTTCAGTCTATCACCAGAGTATGGGCTGCTAAGCAGGTATGGCTGGACACGGATAGATCTGTCTACACAGCTGGGAACAAAAGGTGATAAAACCCAAATACACAGGGGTTGGTACCTCCTAGGAGCCTTCAAACAATGGGCAGTGAGTAAGAAAGTTGGTTTGTGCTCAAAGTAAACTTGAGGCTATCTCAATGTACCTGTCAAACAGGAAAAGCTTCAGGTCACTGCTAGTGCCTCTGTACAAAAGGGATCAGGAACTGGATCGCTTGCAGCTGTGTGCTCTCAGATCACTGCAGGGAGGGCACTTCTCTGCTTTTTTCTAAAGCAAGTACAGGTAAAGACCTGATTCTTGTCCCACCACAGACAAAGCTGACGCTTGTCCCCTGAGTCTCTGAATCAGACTTCCTTCAACAGAAGGAAAGCATGTAGGTACTCATTTTTATCCAGAAAATTATTGCAAAACTCAGGTATGATACTGTTTGGTTTTCTGTGATTTTATTTAACAATGAACTGCAAAGAAAACCCCCGTTAGGCTTCAGTTATGTTTTGTTTTGCTTTTTCTTTCTGGTTTTCAAGTGAATGATTTCAAGTGAAGTTTTGAGTCACTCTGAAACTCTCTTTGAGCAATGAGACAGTTTGATGGAATTAACAGATAATTTAAGAGAATGAACTTGTTTTCCTTCCTAGCACCTCACTCACAGTATTCCCTTTTGTCTCCTCTCTTGCAGTTAATAGCTCGTTCTTTAACGGAACAAGGGTGCCATCAGCCGATGAGCTGGTGTATTCCTCTACGGAGGTGGTAAGTGTAAGGATTCCATGGTCTTTGAAGTCTGTAAGTGCAAATAGATAGGAATTAATTGTGTGAGGGAAAGCCCTAGAAAATTCTGTCCTCGTCCCTGTGCTGATACGACATGATCCTGTGTTTTTCCCCATGCTCTGTCCTTGTTGCTGTCCTAGTGTGAGCAGCTTCATGGCAAAATTCTCCTCTTTTTCTGCAGTCCAATACCACCATTGACTGGTCATCTCTGTCAACAAAGGAGTGCTTGAAATATGGGGGACAGCTTGTGGGCAACAACTGTGGATATGTCCCTGACATCACCCTCATGTCCTTTATCCTTTTTTTTGGCACTTATACCTGCTCCATGGCCCTGAAGAAATTCAAGACCAGTCACTATTTTCCAACTACTGTAAGTATCTCCTTTCACTCTGGTTCTTCAGAATGCAAAGATGAGCCTTTGTGGTTATATCAAAAGTCTCCCAGAGCCACCTCTCTGTCGCTGGTATTCTGACACATGGGGATTTATCTCATGTGGATGTTTACTGTTCCACTGTGCTACAGTTGAATCTCTTATTATTTTTAATAAAAAAAGAAACAAATTCCATCTGGGCTGGAATGCAGCTCAATTTATCTGTAACGATGAGAATCATCAAACCTGGGAGGAGCAACAATTCAGGATAGATCACACGGTTACAGAGAAACACAAGTTCTGCCCAGTTAAATCTCGGGGTCTGACCTGTGGCAGCTTCATGTTGTTGTATTCCAGTGACTTCAGGAAAGCTGAGCTATTAAGGCACATTGAAGCTGAGAAGCTAGTTTTTCTAGCTCTTTAGGTTGATTTATTGCCTGAACAGAAAGCAAAGTTATCTCTGCCAGTAATATGGAACATTTTATGTGTCTTTAAAAAAATTGTTCTTTTAGACTTAGTTTTAAATGATCAATCTCTATTTCCTGTCCCGAAGGATACGAAATGGCACCAGACATGACAATGTGCTCTTTGTTGAAACATGGGTGAAATGGTGTTCCATAGTGCTGACTACTCTTACCATATCACTTTGTGTTTCAGGCCCGGAAGCTCATCAGTGACTTTGCCATTATCTTATCCATTTTAATTTTCTGTGGAATAGATGCCCTGGTAGGTGTGGACACACCAAAACTCATTGTGCCAAGTGAATTCAAGGTAAGTTGCTTTGGGCTGGAAGCCAGCTGAAAGATCATTTAATTCCAATGACCCTGCCATGGGCAAGGATACCTGCCACTAGGAGAGAAGGGATAAATAATGAGAAGGAATAAATCATCACTTCTTTGTTGCAGCTCTAACACAACCATTCTTTTCCTCTCCTTTCAAAGCCAACCAGTCCTGAGAGGGGTTGGTTTATCCCACCCTTTGGAGGGAACCCATGGTGGGTATACCTGGCAGCAGCCATCCCTGCTCTGCTGGTAACCATTCTCATCTTCATGGACCAGCAAATCACAGCTGTCATTGTCAACAGGAAGGAGCATAAGCTCAAGGTGGGTGTGTTTGGTAGCTTTGGGGCTGCCAATTGTGGAGTCTCTTGCAGTAAGCACCTACTCATTTGCCTTGACTTCACTGTGGTGCCACCAGAAGCATCCCCACATGAGAAACTTTCTGATTGCTCGTCCATTTTCCTTTCCAGAGGATCCATGCCAAGAACAGTCAGATTTTACCAAACCAACCAGCTATCACTTTCTTTCTAGGGGAGTGAAAGGGCTTAGACCCATCACATCCTACCCAATACTCGCCTGGCAAAGATGTGGCTAGAACCAGAAGAAATGCAGAACTTCTGTTTAAAGCCCCTTTTTAATGTAAACTCAAATGTTTCTTAAAACTGTGACAGTATTTTGACCTTTCCTTGGGAGAACTTTACTCTCCAACTGTGAATATTTGAGAATGGCCAAGAAAACTTAAGCATAGACTGGCCAAAGCTTGGCTTGTGAAGGACCATCAACCCAAAATCTCTCTTACCTTATCACAGTCAATTTCTCTGGAGTTGCCAGAGAATGCTGTGTTTATCCCATAAGATGGTCACTGGTGGATGTCTCCAGCGTCCAGCAGAACAAAGTCCCTTTGTGTCTTGGCCATCCCTGAGCAGACACAGCACCTCAATACAGGTTTTAAGATGCTGGGGCCCTCACGGGACTCTGTCTGTGGTGGATATGACCAGACATGGCCCAGGTCTGACCATACGATAAGCTGCAGCATTTTGGGACATTGCAAGGGCATGGCCACAGCTGGATGTTATTTAAAGAAGAGCTTTATATTTGTTGACATACAACAGCCTAGGACACAGTCATGTTTTTAAAATAAACTTCTCATCCCAGCACTGAAGCAGCTTTCCATGCCTGTAGGGTTTTTTCACTGGATGATCAGTTCTATTGAAAAATACTACATTCCTTTAAAAGAAGACTCACCCTTCCTGCTAATGGGCCCCATTTCAAGTTGTCTAACCTGTGCTATGACCTACCCCTTGTTCGTTCCTTAGGGGGAGATTGACTGACATGGTTTCAGTTTTAAGTCTGTCTCCTGCACCTAATGAAGCAGACATATTTATTTAATCCTTGCTAGAATATAGTCACTTCCTGCTTCCTTTGTAATGGTTGTGAGCACCAAAAACCCACCTCTGTACACAAAACCTGCTGTGGACAAAAAGAAAGAGGAGGGGTTTTCATTTTTCCACTAGTCACTTGCTAAAGTAATGACAGGTTGTCCCCCAGTGCCTGCCCCACTGCTGCTGACTGGCCAAGGTAAGCAGGGCACGTGTGAGGAGCACAATGAGACTATTCAAGGCAAGTTTGGGTGGCTTTCCCTCCAGGGTCACCAGGTGGATTCAGGTTATTCCTTCTTTCCAATAAAATCAAATTAAACAGCATTAAGAAAAGGTTAATCTTCTTTAAAATAGCAAACCTTAGAGATGTCTCTAGTCTTTTTTTTTTTTTTTCAAAGATCCCTCTCTTTGGTGGCTCTTTTATTTCTTTTTATTTCTTCACATCTTCTCTCAGCACTTGTGACTGGTGGGTTTCCTGTGTTGGGTCATTAAATGATTGAGGAAAATGGGAACACATCACTATAAACCCATGACAACCAAGATTTGTCTTTGTTTATACATATTTTTTTTTTTAAAATGCAGAGATTTATATATTGAGAGCTTGGATTTACTGTTTACAAGACACAAGTTGTATCTCATCAGTTATTTTTTGTTGATGGTGAAGCTCTTTGGTTGATTAACTCATGGTGTCCTGTGCCAAGAGCCCCTTGACTGGGCTTGGCTTGTACCAACTCAACCTTCAAGCACTACTGAGTGGATATATCGTCTTCTGCAAGTCAGCAACTCACCATATACTCTCATTCTCAAAGCTTCCCAGAACTGTATGTATTTAGGATAATTAAGCTGAAGGTTATCTGTGTCCCTCTGCAGAAAGGTGCTGGATATCATTTGGATTTGTTCTGGGTAGCCATTCTGATGATCGTTTGCTCCTTCATGGGTCTGCCCTGGTACGTGGCTGCTACTGTGATCTCCATTGCTCATATTGACAGCTTGAAGATGGAGACAGAAACTTCAGCCCCTGGGGAACAGCCCAAGTTTTTGGGAGTGAGGTATGTCAAACCAGAGAGGAAAAAGAAGGTAATTGGTCTGTGGAATTTAGACAGGCGAGTGTGAACAGTAGAAGTACAACCCTGCCATGCCTGGAGCAACTGGCTCCACTTAAGAGTTTTTTTCATTATTGTGTTGCCTTAATGAAGGGGCCTGAAGTGCTTTCACTAATCTAAGAGCAGAGAGCAAATGATTTATGAGCTGTTTGCACACTAGGAACACTTGTCACGCAGCAAATTTGGATCCCTGGTTAACGACTTCGGCTGTTTATCGTATAAACACACTTCTGCTTGCTTAGTAGCAACATTCTGTTGATCCACAAACAAGGCAGTGTACCAGAACTGATCTAGTATTTGGAAAGAAATCAGTATCTGGGCTTTGCATTGGGTTTGAAAGGGAATAAAACCATGGAGAAAGCTGAAGGCATTGTGGTCATACAGTGATTTCTGTTTCAGGGAGCAGCGAGTCACTGGAGTAATTGTTTTTGTCCTGACTGGCATCTCTGTCTTCATGGCTCCCATCCTAAAGGTAAGGTCATCACCTTCTCCACTTCCTTCTGCTCAGGCAGCCCTCCGGTGATTATAAGGCTGTTTTTATGCTTTTCATTGAAGCGTGGAAAAGGAGATGGGTGAGAATTACCTGTGTACTGTTACAATTTTCAATACAGACCTTTGGGAAGGAAAACCTGATGTCATTGTGGTTGCAATATTTGCATAATAGCAAAGCTCAGGGCTGGGGATCTTAGGGGTGGCAATTTTTTTTCCATTTTATGAATTTTTTTCTTCATCTGCATCAAGTTTCCTTTTATTTTGCCCTCATAGACTTCTGCTGTGCCGTGGTTTACGGAAAATATATTGGGGATAAAGCATGAGAGGGTGCTGGTAGTATGATTGAAGGGTGGTGGGCAGAGCAGTAGAGTTACTAGTAGAGTAACCTGGAGGACACAGGTTAACACAGAGATGTGTAGTTTTAGACATATGTTTGCATTTAGCTGAATGTGTACACATATCCCTGAAAAGGCCCACCAAAAACACAGGTGGAACTGGTGGCAATGAGCAGAACCTGCAGCTGATGGAATCATAGAATCATTAGGGATTGGAAGGGACCTTGAAAGATCATCTAGTCCAATCCCCCTGCCACAGCAGGACCACCTAGACCAAGTCGCACAGGAAGACATCCAGGTGGGTATTGAATGTCTTCAGAGGAGACTCCGCAACCCCCCCGAGGCAGCCTGTTCCAATGCTCCGTTACCCTCACTGTGAAGAAGTTCCTTCTGATATTTATATGTAAACTCCTATGCTCCAGCTTGCACCCATTGCCCCTTGTCCTATCACTAGACGACCTTGAGAAGAGCCTGGCTCCATCCTCCTGACACCCACCCCTCACATATTTGTAGACATTAATGAGGTCACCCCTCAGCCTCCTCCAAGCTAAAGAGACCCGGCTCCCTCAGCCTTTCCTCATCAGGGAGGTGTTCCACTTCCTTCATCATCTTTGTTGCTCTACACTACACTGGACACCCTCCAGTAGGTCTGTGTCCTTCTTGAACTGGGGGACCCAGAACTGGACACAATACTCCAGACACAGTCTCACTAGTGCAGAGTAGAGGGAGAGAAGATCCTCTCTCGATCTGCTAACCACCTGCCTTCTGAACCCCCCCAGGATGCTGTTGGCCCTCTTGGCCGCAAGAGTGCATTGCTGGCTCACAGTCCACAGGTAGCCACAGAGGAAAACATCAAATCATAGAACCAAACTAGAAAACCCACTTGTTTGTGTCTTGGGGAGGGTGCTGCCCTCTGCAGGGATGAAGATCTGAGTGCTGGCATACTGTGTATACCACAGGAGGCGCCAGCTGCAGGGTCGCTCTTCATAGAGCCATAGACCTGTGGTCTGAGCAGAAGATGTCAAAGTAGTAACATGCGTACAGAACCAGTGACACTGTAACTTTGTGATGGAGCAGGCAGGGATCTGGAGAAATGTTTCTGGAGGAGACAGATTGGAGTTATTTGATCGTGAGGAGGCTGGTAGTTGCAGGGACTGTGAAGCACAGTTAGATGTGGGGCTGAAGGGGAGCAGCACAGTGATGTCTTCTGTGGAGAAATTGGCCTTACAAAGGCAGGCTGTTCCTATTGATTTTGGAGGCGGTTTTTACAAGCAGCAAACTTTAGTGCCTTGGCAACAGCTCCTTCCTCTGCACAACAGGCCTTGTGGTGCCTGACTAGAATCACTCTGTTAGTTCATGTGGCCTTTCCCTGCAAGATCTCTATTGCACCAGGGTCTGTTATTGCTTCACTCATCAATTGCTTGTCTGTGCTTCCCCTCCAAACATGCTATGGGGGCAGCTCCTGGTGGGAGGATGCCTGAGGATACATGGGCATGCTTCTCACCCATGAGCAGGATCTGGCAGCCTTTCAGGACCTTTCACAAACCTTTCACAAACCCCAGTGGCAGAATATTAGGGGGATTGGACTAGATGATCCTTCGAGGTCCCTTCCAATCTTTGGTGATTCTATGATTCTATGAATATTTCAGTCTTCCAATGCCAGCAGTGAATGGAATGCTAATGATCCCAAATTTAATAGAATGGGAAACCTGCAGAGTTGTCTTTAGGTTTTTTATGTAGATTTTGCAGTGTTTGAGCTAGGTTTCAGTGTCACTGGTGTTTCTGCTCAGTTAGGGCAGCACAGAACCATCCTCAAGCATGCTAGGAGAATGACAGACACATTCCTATAAAGACATTCTTCATTCTGTTGGCTAGAAGCAGGTTTTTTTGGCATGCAAACATCAGCAACTTCAGAGTTAGGGACTACTTGGCCAGATGAAAGTTTTTCAAACCTGCTGCTCTGCAGGATAGTGGAGTTTCACTTGGGGATAATTGATGGGATTAATGAAATAATATTGGGACATTTCTTTCTGCCTTGCAAAAAAAAAAGAATCAAATAGAAGGGAAAGATAACATGGGAAATGAACCAGAAAGCTCAGCTCCACAAACCTCCTGCCCAACTTGCCACAGGAGATATCTTGTCTTATCTAATCCCTGAGATCCAGGAAGGCTTGAAATCCCTTGAACATGAAGGGTGAATTAGCAATTAAGAAGGGGTATTCGGAATGAGGTTTAGAGGGGGGAAAGGGAAAATCCAGGCAGGGAGCCTCATGGCCTGGTGACTCAGGTGCTTGTTCCCCAATGTGAGCTCCAGGGATGTGCCTGTGCCCTTGAATGTGATCAACCACTAAAGAATTGATCTGGTTTTTGCCTCTTGAAGGAGCTCTGTATCCAGGCTGGAAGACAAAAGGTTCCTCCAGCAGCAGGTCCTGGCAAGTGTTGGCTGTGCAGTGGCTGCCATTCAGTGGCAGCCTCCCGCCACTACATGAAGACCTTCCTTAGGCTCTTTCCATCCTCCTTGGGCTCAAATCAGTCACACACAGGCTGTTATTCAGCTCCCACATGTGGTCCATGCCTGACTGTTTCCATTAATGTCATGCCTAAGGCACACTTCTCTCTCCTAGAAGCTGTGTGATGGCTTCTGCCTTTGAGGAGACCTTTGTGCTCCAGGTTGGAGGGATGGGTGTACCTTCTGGGGTACATGAGTGGTATTACCATGCCCCTTCCTGGCTTCTGACAGCAGGACCAGTGATAGAAGAAGGGGCAGCACTTGGCACCCCACCTCTTCCTTCATTTGCTGACTACCTGGCTCTGCTTGGATTTGTTCCTGTTTGTTGCTGGAGAGATGTTCGAGTCCTAGTGAAGTGGGAAGAGCACAGGCCTTTTTCTGACATTGCTCCACAGGCCTCCAGTGTTGGTACAGAGCCTGCTGTAGCTCTCAAACCCTGGCAAGCTTGCTGACTTTATTACCCTCTCCACTCATAGGTTGTGTTGCTCATGGTCTGTGGGTTGTGTCTCACCATGTGTTAACACTTGGTTGTGTCTGGGAAGGTTGTTCATTTCTCTTGCTCTTCCACCCACAGTTTATCCCCATGCCAGTGCTCTATGGCGTCTTCCTCTATATGGGTGTCGCTTCTCTCAACGGTGTGCAGGTGAGTCCCAGTGACCAGCACCACATTTTCTCCACAACCTTCTTGCCTTTCCCCTCTCCTTCACTGCCTCCAGGAAACCCTGGGGCAGGTGAATGCTGTTTACAAACACTGCCGCAAGCTAGTGGCCCCAAAATGGACACCAGAGTGGGAGAGCAGCCAAGTCTGGGTCCTGGAAGCAGTGGGGAGGTGCTTTGGGAAGAGCTGGAGTTCATCTTGCCCCTCAGCACAGTGACACTGAGGGTCCAGTCTCACCCCAGCATCCTCTCCTGGGGTGACTGTCACCAGCTGAAAGAAAAGAGGGAAAGGTGATTTACAGAGGCAGGGTTATCCGCAATGTTAATGAGCAGGAACATCACTGTTTGCCAGGGAGGGGAAGCCAAGCCCTGTGCTTTGTTGTTGAGGAAATATTATGTAAGGAGTCTTTCTCAGAGTGCAGTGTCTGCACTTGGCCCCGGGAAGCTGTTTTTTTGTTGCTTTCTGGCACCCTATTAATTGTGGCCTTTCTTTTTAGCATTCATTTGTGCTTGAACAAGCAAAGGCTTGCCTGTTCTGTGAGCACCATGAGAGTTTCCTTGGCTATTCTTTACAGTGATCCCAGCTTTTCATCCCCTGCTGTTTGATGGAGCTGGGCTCAGCTGGGGAAAACGGGAGGGATTGTGCTGTTGCTTCTTCTGGAGAGGAATTCCCTTGTTTCCCAGCCCAGGTGGTCAGGTCACTGGACAGTTTGTTTTCCCCTCATCAAGGATGTTTCTCACTCATTGAGAAATGGCAGGTTTGATTGAAATCCAGGTGTCTCCAGTCCAACGTGGGGCACTGCCAGAAGACCTGCCAGTCCTATTTACATCTCATTTGGGTGCCTTTCTCTCTCCCTTTCTACTTCTTCTCCTATCTCACCTCCTCTTCTAATGTGATGTCTACCCTCACCTCTGCTCCTGTTTTATTAGGGGAAAAAGAAAGCAGCAGCAGTTTTTCAGTGATGAATGGCCTTTCCTGGTGGGAGCAGGGCAGCAGAAGGTGGCACAAGTGAGCCAGAGCTCAGTCCTGACCCCATTGTTTGGGCATTCTTCTTGTTTTCTCTGTTTTGGAGGTATTGAAGGCCTCTCTGCAAGAGAAAATCCTGTATCTATCACAGGTCAGGTCATTCCTTTGAAGACAGCAGTGAAATATTCACCAACACTTTCGTTCCTTGATTTGTGAGCTATATTGTGATCTATAAAGCACATGGAGTCTTGCATGATCCTCAGGACTTTGATTGGAGTGATGCTTCGCTTCTTTGTCTCTCTTTAGTTGCCAAATCCAGTGCCAAATCCTTCACCTGAGATAACGCAGTCAAAGCCTTTAGCTCACCCTGTGCTGAATGCCAGTCAGGACAGTGAAGCTGAGCTGGGGTTTTTACTGTTTGTGTTATGGAAGGAAAGCAATTTATAGTGGAATAATGGCATGGGGGTTGTACCTGGCTTTCATTTAAATACCCTTTTCTTTTTCTTTCTAGTTCATGGACCGTCTGAAGCTGCTCTTGATGCCTCTAAAACACCAGCCTGACTTCATCTACCTGCGCCACGTCCCGCTGCGCAGGGTCCATCTCTTCACCTTCCTGCAGGTGGTGTGTCTGGCCCTCCTCTGGATCCTCAAGTCCACCGTGGCTGCCATCATATTCCCTGTCATGGTAAAGGACATTCTCCTTCATGCCCCTACTTTTCCCACACCATCAGAACAGGCAAAACCAGCCTCTCACAGCTCATGGTGCTAGTACAGGACTGAATGGAGTTGGTGTTGCTGTGCTTGCCATGAGAAACCTGGGCATGGTGTCACCTATTTACAGGTTCACAGATGAGCAAAGTTTTATTGTGAGTGTAGTTAGGAACTCGTACACTTATTTAGGAGTGAGAACAGAACAAGGATAAGTGTTTGTTCTCCGATGCTGCTGAAACAAAGAGAGAAAAGATGATACAAGTGAAAAAAAAAACCTCCAAATGTTCTTGCTGAGACACAAGCTCCTAAAGGTGTCAGAAATCAGCAGTTCCCACTGACATATCGCTCCATTACATTTTCAGTGGTGTTGAAAGTGGAAGCTAAGTTCTGGTCTCTCTTTCTCTTTGCCAGAATAGGGAGAATCCAAGTGAACCCTAAATCTTGTGAAATTCATTGTAGTGGTGCAAACCTAATGCAGTTCCGATCAAGTTGAGATGTAGCTTGATCCAACAGCCAAACCTCAACCATTTGCACATAAAGACGAAATTTGCTATTTGTGACAATTTGGCCAGTGGCCAAATGTTGTTTACATGAAGGAAAAGCACTTTCTGATGCAGAAATGCCTTGTAATGGGGTAATCATGTCTGTCTGTGGCATCATTCCACCCCCTGAGTAATTTCTCACATCTGTAGTAAGTTACACAAGTCAGAGCTGGAGATCCTTTCCTGGGAATTGTTTGTGCTATGGATCATTGTAGCTGGGAACAAACTTTTGGTCTCAGAGGGAGTTTTCAGCTCTTGGGACTAGCTTAGAATTAGGATTTAGGATTGGTTTTTAGTAGCCAAGTGGAGCTTTCAGCCTGCATGGTGGTGTTAAATCCAAGTAGATGTGAACACCCCTTGCAGAGATGGCATTTGACTGCACTCTTACACAGATAAGGCTTTTCCTCCACTGTTTTGCCAAACTCCAGGGGCACAGTTTGGTTCTTGTCTAATTTCTGAAGACTTGTGAGGAGGTGGTGAGCCCCATGAAGCTGCAAATAAAGGCTGAATCAAAAAATAAAAGAAAATACTGCTTTTTCGATCTCTTTTGTTTTGCCAGGTGCCTGTCAGTTGGATGTTAACAAAGTCCTTTATCTCTATAGGGGTGTTAAGTGATTGTGTTCTTCTTTCCTGTTTATTCAGGTGGGAAGCAGGCACAATTTAGTTTTTTAAGTTGATAGAGACAACCCTAGTGTTCACCTTGTTTTCCAAACACTCATTTACCACCAGCATTCAAATGTTTGGGGTGAAGAAGCAGCATCCAGCATTCCCAGCGGAAGGTAAAACGTGACTGAGAAGGTCCCTGTCTGCCATTGCAGATCCTGGCACTTGTAGCAGTCAGAAAAGCCATGGACTACCTCTTTTCCCAACATGACCTCAGCTTCCTCGATGATGTCATTCCAGAAAAGGACAAGAAGAAAAAGGAGGATGAGAAAAAGAAGAAGAAGAAGAAGGGCAGTATGGACAGTGACAATGATGATGTAAGGAGCTTTCTGGTCTTCTTAGATCACCCGTTTCTAGCTAGCTGAGCCTGGGGGGACAGTCCCTGGCCCTCACAGCTCTGGGCTGGCCAGATTCCAGATTCTTGTGAAGACATCTCCAACCAAAACTTCTTTTCTACATCACCATCTCTTTTCCAGATGCAAGCAGCCTGTGGTAGTGGCAGTGCCAGTGATGAAATGATGCTTTTCACAAAAGTACTGCGTACCTGCCAAGATGTCGTGCCCTTTCATCTCCCTGTCTACTCCTGTTTCCCTCCTCCTCCTTTCCTTTCTCCTCTGTCGTTGTCTTTCACATTTTAGGAGGAGAATGGTTTTCTTCAGCAGCTCTGTTACCCCTGAATATATTCTTGGTTTTCTCTTTTTTGATTTTTTTTAATGACTCTTTAAAAGCACAGTGATGGGACTTGTCCCATCCCTTTATATTGCTAACACTCACTACCTGAGTATTTCCAAAGCACATGCACAATCTACTGCAATAAACTCTCTGGTCCTACCTCATTGCCCTAAAATAGTGAAGTGTCACTGCTTGTGTCATAGCTAAGCACAGTGACCTGACTAGACCAGCTCCACGTGCCTTCAACTCTTCTTTTTTTTTTGCTGTATCTATATAAAATAAGCCCTTGTGCCTTTAAACATCCTCCGACTCAACTCCAGCATCAATCAGATCCTCTAAATTTATGTCGAGGTGCTAAACAGCGGTTGATCTAATTGAGTCTTAACTCTTCTTAGTGTTTTTTTTTCCAGCACTTTGCTTTTACTAGCTTCCTGAACTTGGCATTACTGCTTCTTTTCCCCCTTTCCCTTCCAGGAGTATCCCCCCACAAAATTAATCTTGTGGGATTTGGTGGGAAATTACTCGGAGCTCAACAGAGAGAATCACCATGATGTGGGTTAGATGGGTGAGCATGGCCAAACCTGGCAGCAGTGGAGACTCAGAACTAGTTAAGACTGGCCTAAGGTTCTCACCAGGGCTTTATGAGTCAAAGTGGGAGAAGACCTGGGAGTTGTGCTGATTTCTCAGCCTCACAGAACTACTCTTGAGGAACCATTTGGCTTTTGAAGTGTGTAATATGCTCTAGGTGTCAATTTTATTAAAAAAATTATTGAAAAACAATAATCTAGGGAGAGGGAAATTCTGGGCTCTGTAATGTTTTCCTGTTCCAGCCTGGAGCTCTCCTTCAGTGCTGTGTCTGGTTCTCTCCTGGACCAAAGAGATTTAAGGAGATCCCTGCAGAATCCAACACATTTTTGATGCCACATCCTTCTGTTTCTACCTGTGGATACATTTTCTGTCCCTGCTCCCCTCAGCCAACTCCAAGATGGATGAAGCAATGCCCTACAGCCTGGTAGCAAAGAAGCTGCTGGGGTGGGAAAAGGGGGAGATAATGGCTGTGCGAGGTTATTTTTTGAGTCCGTTTTACTCCCATAGTAAAAAGGGAAGGTGAGGTGCAGTGGGGAACCAGTGGAAACCAGCAGGCAGTTGAGCCCAGGTGATGCTTTTTAATTTCTTCTCTTCTTTCTCTTCATCTTTACAGAAACTATATGAAGGCTAAGTTTGATTTGTGGTAGGAGAGCAAGCCATGAAAACATTCTAAGACATTTTACACGTTTCTTTCACAGTCTGACTGCCCCTACTCAGAAAAAGTCCCAAGTATTAAAATTCCAATGGACATCATGGAGCAGGAACCTTTCCTAAGTGATAGCAAACCTGCCGACAGTGAGTAGAACCAATCTCTTGCATGTCCGCTTGACTTGCAGTACAAAGTCCTATAGATTTCTATTTGAAGTGATTCTTGTTTAAAACCCGACCTTTCCTATTACTTGAAACTTACTTCTTCTTGTTTTTGTTTGTTTGGGTTTTGGGTTTTTTTAATTTCCAGGTCTCTGATTTAGGACATATTTTGCTTTTCTGAGCTTTTTTTTGTTGGTTTTGTTTTCTCTTTCCTCATTACTGAATCGGTGTTGGTCCTTCTGGTGCCTCCAGCTTAAAGCACTTTTATCTGGCTCCTAACAGGTCTCTTGGTTCTGTCCTCTCTCTCCTGACCTTTCCTCCTATTGTGTGTCACCCCACTGATGGTTCCGTTTCTAATGGTTTTATTATTTTTCATGCTGAGCCTCACATTCTGGATTCCTGGCACGAGCTGTTGCTCTTTGTTTCCTCAGGTGCCAAGCAATAGTAACATTAATAGTCACCATTTATTATGACAATCTTAATTTCCAGTTCACTGGGTCTGTTATGGGCTTTTTTAGACACAGGGGTGATGTAGAGATTTGCATTATAAAACCAAAGCTAAAGAGAGAGAGTATTTCCCTAATTATTTAGATAGCCTCAGTGTTTTTTCCTGACAAGAAAAGGCTCAAGCTTGGACAACCCAACAGATTCTCCTCATTTCTCTCTCATTGGAAATGCCCCAATATGCAAAGTACACCTAAATATAGGATCTTATTATCAGATGCATCATTCTCACCTATTTAGTCACAGAGTGCAATGGGGAGGAGAGCAGGGTAACTGAAGAGGTGCAGCGGAAGGGAGTGTCCAGACCCAGAAGTGATGGAAACAAGTGAGTCTTTTAGCACTTAGTGGAGTTTTTATCTTGGAGGAGAGTGAGAGAGAAAGAGAGTATTTTTATTTACAAGCTGTGAAATCCATCTGGCAGACAAAACCAGTGGTGTAGTGGAGAAGATGAGGAGTTTGTTGCTGCACAAACCAGACTCTGTTTCTTTCCCCAACAGGAGAAAAATCACCAACATTCCTTGAACGCCATACATCATGCTGATACACTTCCTTTCCTTCAGTTGCACACCATGCCAAGGTAAGCACCAAAAAAAAAACATCTCCCACAGCCAACAAGGTGAAGCTTCAACTCCCTGTAGGAAACTCGTCCAATGCACTTAGAAAAAATTCCCTGCAGATGGTCACAGTGTCCTCTGAAAGGTCAGAGAAGCATCTCTGCATCCACATTGGAGAATTAATCTCAGTGGCCATATCCAGGTTATTTTGGAGCGTTGCCATAGCTTGGTGTGAAGCTCGAGTGATGGATACTTGGAGCTCTTGAGAAGTGACAGGATGATGTCTTCAAGTTGTGGCAAGGGGGATTTAGATTGGATATCAGTAAGAATTTATTCACTGAAAGGTTTGTCAGGCATTGGAATGGATTGCCCAGGGCTGTGGTGGAGTAGACCTGGTAGACTGGGCAGACATAGCACTCAGGGACGTGGTTTCATTGAGGACTTCTCAGCATTGGCTTAATGGTTGACTCAGTGATCTCAAAGGACTTTTCCTTTTCTCTTGAAGGTCTTTTCCAACCCGGGTGTTCCTGTGATTCCTTAGTCAGTGAAAACCTCTTGTTGTCCCCACACTGACCTGCTTGCTCTTTGCCTTGGCAGCCCTCCAAGAACTCGAGTCAAAGTTGTGCCTCAAATTAGAATAGACCTTGAGCCTGAAGACAACGGTTACTTATGGAGGAGCAAGGGAACAGAAACCACTTTGTAACTTGTCTGTCTGTCCACTCTTTTACGGGGTTTTATTTTGTCACTAGCCAAATCATGAAACCACTCTCTGCTCCCCGAACCTGCCCCAAGACCCTCCCCCTGCACACCTCCCTGCCCTGAGGGTAACACCCATGGGGGAGCTGGCGTCACTGTAGCTGCGTGTTACTGTCTGTCTGTCTGTTTGCCTGCCTGCCTGCCTATTTGTCGTGCGGTGGGACAATCCCATTGCTCGAAGCTGCTGGAAAAGTGCTGCTAAGACTCAGGTGTCTGTAGCTTCCACCAGCAGCAGAAGGAGAAGGTACTTCACTCCCAGCACAAGCATTTCCATCGCTGTAGCACATCTCTCCAAACCACCCCTTCCTATGCAATTAATATTTTTTTTTTAAAAATAACAAAAACCAAGAAACACTTTAATGGACTTCATCTGTTGGGGACATTGAAGAGTATTATTTTTCCTAGATTCTTTGTAAATTATGGAGGCCTAACCTACACCTTCTTTTGTTGTTGTTTCTTTCATTTGTTCGCTTGTTTTTGTTGATTTTTTTTTTTAAATCTTTTTCTCTTTTCTTTGTTTTTTTTTTCCTGCAGCAGGAAATGTTATAGATCTGAGTAGTTCTACCTCTTATTTCTAGACACCAGGCTTTCTGTACAAAACAGCAACAAAAAGAAATTGATTGTACCATAGAAATGTGATTTTTACATTAAAAAAACTGTTAAAAAATAAAATAAAAAGGTAGATAAACACAAAAGAAACCACCAACCACCACAATCTCCAGGATGTGGCGTAGGACCGGATAGCTTTGATTAACAACCTTCTACTCCAAAGCACCTGGTTTTCTTAGGGGTTATGTTGTTTTGTTTTATTTAATACGTTTGTCTAACCTGACCATGAAGGAGACAGGATGGAACTTGGAGCTGTGGTGATGTAGGAGGAGAAATGGAGTGATGGCAAGCAAAGCTCTGCCTAGCATCAGTGGACACTTGGGATTTCCTACACAGTATCATGCAAATTCTTTTGAAATGTGAAAGCATGTGCATGTGTAGACCCCAGGATAGGTCAGTGGAGAAAAATGGCTAAAGGTGGAGGCTCTCCAGGATGTTCATCCTGACACTTGTGTTCTCCGGGCTCGTGAATATCTGCATCCTTCAGCGTCTCAATAGAATTGACTCTCAGTCTCCACTGTTCTCCTAAACCCATCAAGCCATACATTATAACCTGAGAGAGGAAACACCACCTTGGGAGAGGTGGTCTCTCTGTAGCACATCATTAGATGTTCTCTTGTGCCCGCATCAATGTGCATTTGGGAAATAGGGCTTCACCCAGACATTCCTTGGATGAACCACAAGCACTGCATGTAAGGTAACTAAGAGTATCCTCACCAGTAACGCCCTGCTGGAAGACCTAATTCCTCAACAGAAAAAGTTCTGCCACATTGGACAGGCATGTCGCTGCCCTTTTGGTCTTCGTGACACCAAAGTCCACATTGATTAAGTAAACAGAATTTCCTGATGGTGTTGAGGCCTTACATGCCAGATTCTAGCATCTTCTCACTTGTACCAGCCATATGGGCAATGGGAGGTTGAGACTGCTGATCATTGAGGTCCCTTCATGGGTCTCATGGAACATGTAGTGCCCTCAGATCTGCATCCCAGGAACCTTTCACTGGGGTGATGTTGAAAGCAGCTGGGAAAGAAGCAGCTTTGAGGTCCCTTCCCACTACCTGGAAGATGGACAAACTGGGAAGCATGGTGCCAGCTTCAACCGACGGTTTCCATCATTGGGTGAACACAGGTCTCTGGGCTCAAGCATTGCCTGCAGAACACATGGGACCTCCTTGCACTGACCTTTGGTTTTGTAGGAATCCCCAGAACCAATGGAGGAAAGATTGACCCAATTGAGAGGAGAGAAGCCACTTCTTGCTCTGCATAGGCTCTGTGAGCAGAGCACTGCACCCTCTGGCTATGGGTCTCCACAGAAGTGAGTTCTTCCACTAGGAGACTGTGTGAAATGGAGTTGAGACCTGTTGACTGCTTCTGTTGTCTCTTTGAACCTGAGGGAGTTCTGCTGGCCCCAGGCATCAGCAGGCAAGGCCAGAAACCTGCAGGTATCTGCTGGAGGGTCCCACTGCATTTCACACATCTTTGGAAAGGTTCTTTTGTGTCAGAATCAGGTTGCAGGAAGAACCTGAGTGAGCAATTCTGGGAGCTGGTGTGGTGGAGACAAGAGGCCATCAAGGAGTGAACATTCCAGAGCACAACTCATGGTGGGACCCTGTGGCAGCCACTGCTTCATGGGCATCATGGCTGATGCATCTTTGTATTTTTATCGTGGGGTTTGGGGTTTTCATTTGGAATCAACACGCACTTTCTGATAACTTTTTATTACAGTTTGTAATTCTTATCTACGCCTGGATTCGCTTTTTTGGGGGGAAAAGAACAAAAGTGTTTAAAAAAAAATGAAGTGGATCAAGATGATGAAATTAAAAAAAAAGGGAAAAAACCCCAAGAAAAGAAAACATTTCAAGACATTAAAATGTTTTTTTCCCCAGTAATATAAAATCCTGAAATTCCTTATAACATTATAGTATTTTACAGTTTTATGAAGCTTTCTATGGTGACTTTTATGGAATCAAAAGATGAAAAGATATTTTAGCATTTCTATTTTTCAAAATTAAATGTATACTGAAAATAAAGTAACTTTGTGCATTTATGGGGGAGTTACTGCATTTTTCCCCTTCCAAAGGGGAAAGCTGTTCAGAGGGCTTATCCCAAGGGAGAAGGCCACACAAGTACCTCATACCAAATATAAGGAAAGTCTCTTGAGAACCAGGGAGTAGAGCCGTGAGTTGAATTTGAGATCAGATGAGATTGTCGAGAAAAGGTACAGGGACAGGGATGTGCCACCTCACACCCCATACCTGTGGATTGTGTTACCAGGGCCTGGTCCTGTGCGTTGGTGGAGATGGGATATCTCTTGTTCCTGCTCTCATCAAGCAAAATAACTGCAGAGCCGGAACCCTTCCCACCTCCCTGGGGGTGCAGAAAACCTTCCCATCAGCAGCAAAGGTGCTTTTCACAGTCTTTATTGCACAAAGAACATGTAGGTGGAGCCATCAGCTTGGCCAGGTACACTCCAGCTCCCTTTCTTTTGCCATCCTGCTTCCTCAGCCCTATAACTCTCCTGAAGAAGCAATCCCCAGACACTGATGTGCCAGATACCTGCCCTGGCCACTTGCTCCTGAGCAACTAGTCCAGCAGGCAGGGCTTTCCATCACATGACACTCCCAGCTCTGAGCTCACCTGTGAAAGGAGAGGAAGAGCTGAGGGGCAGCCCTCATGGCGCTTGGCTGCCAGCACATTGCGGGGTTTTGGGGAGGTCACGGTGTTACCTTGGCAGAGCAGTAGAGAGGAGGTGAGTTGTTGGAGCAGCAGATGGAGGCGAAGTTAGCCCGTTGCTCCACTAGCTGCACCAGCACCTCAGAGGTGGCTGCTGGCATTGTCTGCTTCAAGCTGTACTGCAGCCTGCCATGCAAGACTGGGAGGATTTAGTGGGGATCCAGGGGTCTTACATACCCATGCAGTGGGTTTTTTGGGGGGAGCATGTGTGGGAGACAGTGGGATGCTCCTTGGGGGACATTGCTTATGCTTTGGTGGGTTTCAGGATCAAAACCTCCTTTATGCTTGAAATGTTGGACAAGGTTTGCTTGGACCAGCTGATCCAGTTTTGGGGTGAGGTGAAGGCTTACCTCTTCTTGAAGTCAAGGAAGGTTAACTGGGTGTACTGCCTGCAGAGCTGGGCAGCCTCTGCCAGGAACAGAGGCAGCTCTTGTCCCATTTGCTGGTGCTGGGGGGAGCAGAAAATACTGTCACCAGGTCTGGAAAAGCCTTTGTAGGGCTTTTTGTGGGGCCATGGGGCTGGGGGAACACAGGGGTGAGGCAGTGGAGCCATTGACACCCATCACCTTGCTCTCCAGACAGGCAGGGGCATCCTTGGCAGAACAGCACTCCCCTCTGACCCGCTGAGATGCATCATACAACTTGCTGAAGATGACGTCAGGGACACTGGGGTATCTCCGTGCCAGCTCGAACAGATAGCTACCACAAGGAAACAGGTGGGGAGGTGGGGGGGTTCAGTTCCTGGCATGAGGTGGGGGCTGTTTCTCATACCCCAACTATACCTGTTATCCTAATGATAATGATCAAACTGTAGAGTTCAGGGCAGAATGAAGGTCCCACTCACCTCTTGGCATGGCGAGCCCCATCCTGGCCACAGAGCTGCTGCAGCAGCGGCTTTGGCACCTCAGAAAGGTTTGGAGCTGGCGCCGGTGGGAGGGACGACATGCAGAAATAGTTTTGCACAAGATTTTTGCCCCGGCAGCAGCTAGAGAACCCCTGGTCCCAAGTAGAGAGGGCACTGCAGGCTTTGGCTGTGTGCTCTGACAGCTGCCAAGAGGGAAGTAGAGCACTGTGTGGGGCTCAGGGTCCTGGGTGGACTGTGAGACCCCCCCTCATCCTGTTGAGATTTGATCCCTGCTGGAACTCTAGAGGTAGGTTTGGAGTGGGCTTTGCCACCCACCTTCTTCTGCATGCAGTCCTCGGCCACTGAGTCACAGCACTGGGCAAACACCTCAGCAGCACCTTCTGCCAGAGGAAGAAGGTCCTCGAAGGAAGCTCTGGGCAGCTTCTGAGCAAGCGAAGTGAGGTAGCTGGGCAAGATGAGGTGTGTGAGGGGTTTGGGGAGCTCAGCAGTCCTGCAAGCAGCTCGAGCAGGGATTTTGCCATGTAGAGGTGCAGGATGGAAGTGATGGGGGGCCATGGGACTCGCTCTGGACCTCCACTCTGCACCCCAGAGCTGTGCTGGGAGAAAACCTTTACCTGAAGGTGACTTTGTCCTTCCCATATGCTGCAAGGCGGGAACAAGCCTTGTTTGACACCAAAGTGAGGAGGGATAGGGTTTTCCTCTCCAGTTTCTGCCATGAAACAAAGACAGAGGGGTCATCCAAGGGCAGCACCTTTGCCTGCCCACGGAGCTGGAAATGAGGTGGATGCTTTGAAGGATCTCACCTTTTTCAGAAAGCAGGTGGAAGGTGCTGGGGAGATGCAGCAGGTCGAGACCATGGAGAGGAAGGTCCGTGTGGAGCCGAGGAGTACAGGTAGGGGAGCCTGGCCATAGCTGCTTGCATACTCATACAGAAACCTGTGGTACATGGGGTCTGAGCAGAGCTGGTGTGAGGGGCCAGGGGCTTGGTGCTGTTGGTCTTTTGGGTCTCCAGGTACCATCCATTGTGCCAACTAATTGCACCAAGGCACCAATCAGGCTGGTGGTTCCTCCAGCTCCTCACCTGAGCAATGGTACCCCCTCATCACTTTGGTCACATTGTGTTCCTGTGCAAACACAGGACACCCAAACCTCTTACTCTGATGCCTTGGTAGCTTTGTAGCCATTAACAACCACAGCAGTGATGGCAGAGAGGTGGCACCAGGAGATACTTGGGCTTGTCTAGGAATCACCAGCAAGACAGAGCAGTGTCCCCAGCCTGACTCACCGGTCAGCAAAGTCTGTGGAGTTCTTTTTGAAGGCCTGGCATAGCTCATCATCGGAGGGCTGGAGGTACTGGGGCACCTCCTGGGGCTGGTGTTGCAGGGCAGCCAGGCACAGCTTCTGCTCCAGACCCTCATGGAGACAGCAGGTGGCTGTGTTGGGGTGGAAGGGGAAGGGCGAGTTCCCGCTGCACGACTTGGCCGACAGAGCTGAAGACTGTGGGACAGATGGGAGGTTACGAATTCGGGTCATCCCACCCTTGGCTCCCAGCTCCGGTTTCAGCTCAGCTCACCCCTGCATCGTAGCATGAGAGATCAACGCCATCAGCGCAGCAGGTCTCAGCCAAGGAGACGATTTCATGGACCAGGTGGCTGATCTCTTTGAAGGTGGCATTGGAGTACTTCCTGCTGTTAGCGATGATATTCCTAGGAGTGGGGAGCAACAACACGACTGAGCAGGTAGGACATTTATCTCTCTGTTTTCTCTTTAATGTTTTTTGAGGGGACTGAACATAAGTCCTGGGAGAGCAGGAGGTACCTACAGGGTTCGGAAGTCCTCCTTGCCCAGGGTCTTGAACTCCTGGCACACTTTGTCCCGCATGTAGGCTTTACCTGTAAGCTCAGAGAAAGAATTTATGAGCAGGATTCATACCCTGGCTCATATGGGGACAGGAAGTTGCTTTTACCCCTTGTCTAAACAGAGCATTCGAAATACGTAGGGTTGGGTTTTCTGCCAGGGTTTGAAAACAGTGGAGCTCTAGAGCAAAAACTTCCTGGAAAAAAATCAAATTTTGCTAGAAACTGCCTGGGTTGGACTTTGGTACTGGCTGGGTCAACACTGATAGTGGTGTTTGCTGGCCCTGCACTGCACAGCGGGGTCATCTCTCCAGACCCACGGGGCTACAGGCTGTTAGCACTGAAGGTTGCTTCGACTGGATGGGAAGAAAAGCATGAGGAGGGGTTGGGCAGGACTGGTAGCACCAAGGCAAAGGGGAAGCTGCCATGAAAGTCTGGAAGGACCAGATTGTGGCTTTGCTTTTCCCCAGAGTGATGCAAGGAGAGAAGTATGTTTTGGGTTTGGGTTTTTTTTTGGCAACTGGGTAATTCCCCATGGAGCTCTGAAGGCAAGAGAGGTGGCCCCAAACATGATGTTCATCCCAGGAATGAGTTTGATGATGAAACAGTGCCTGTGAAGGGGGTCAGGAAATCCTTTTCCCTTGCCAAGTGCTACAACGCTGTCCTCTCCCAACTTCCACCCCAACCCAGCCTCTTCCCCTCCCAGATCTTGCAGCACCACCCCAAAGGAGCAACCCAGGTACCAAAACATCATCCCATGCCTCATCTTTCTTCTCAGCGGTTCCTGCCTGGACAGGAAGGAACCTGAGGGGAAGGAACTGAGCTGACAGAGCTTAGCCTCGACCCCTCACGCTGAGGAGATGGCATGATGACCCCCTTACCTCGGTGCATGGCCTGGGTGGCTGCTAGAAGCAGCAGCAGGATGAGAGTTGCCCTCATGTTGGGGCTGGATTCCTTCCTCCTGCCAAAAAGCAGCTCCAGGAAGCCTGTCCCACTGTTTATAAGGCCAACCAGTGGGTCAATGATCAATCCTGGAGGTAGGCTGGAGGATGAGCATCCTTGGCCTGCCATAGGCTGAGCGCCTACAGAACCTGACCCATAGTAATCATTAACTGTTCAAACAGGGATGTGTCACTACAGGATCCCAGGGACACAGCAGGGAAAGCTTCCTGTGCATCCTACAAAACCAACAAATGTGCCTCACAGCTCCATAAGGGAAGGAGTTGGTGATTTCGGGGTGTGAATGCACTGTCAAGCTTTGCCAAGACAGAGGTGAGCTGGGGACACCTGCTCAGCGAGGCAACAGTGACCTGATGAGGTGACCCCATTGCAGCAGAGCTAGGTCAGGGTGACTCCCACTCAGAATGATTGATACCAAAGCCTGACTGCTTTCCTAGGGCATGTGCTGCTTTTCCCCTCCTTGGGCTGAGAGAGGAGCCCCAGAGCCCCTCATTGCTGTGGCAAAGGAGTGGTGGGTGCTGTAAATGACACCCACACCAGTAGAGAAAGAGAGACCAAGGAGCCATTCATTTAGGGCTATTTTATGCTTCAACCAATGAATTGGGAAGTCAGATAGTGGGACCATGGCCAGGGTGCTGCAAAATGAAAACCCAGCAACCACCGCTATGGGTGAAGGCTGACGAAACCAGCTCATGCAGGTCATTCTGAGTCTGCCCTTGGTGCCATTGTGTCTAGAGAAAGCAGAGTTCAATTTCCAAGCAGTGCTTGGAGAGGCTGAGGCTGTTTGAGATTGTGCAAGGGAGTCTCCACAAAAATACTAGGGCTACAGATTGCTTGAGCAATGCAGGGTCTGTTGCTCTCCTCAAGCCCTTAAGAGCATAAGGTAGCCCCTGTCAATGATGCTGAGATGGTGCAGAGCTGGAGGGAAGTGGCTGTGGGGGTCATGTCCCTGGACAAACGGTGTCCAGCAGGAGCAGCAGCATCCAAAACTAAGGGTGTCAGAGGCCACATGGACTTAGGGCAAAGCCATCACTGTGGGATGAACATTCCACTAATGAAAGTGGGTGGCTCTGAATGGTGCAGTCAAACCACTCTGACTGGAAAGAAAAATTTGTGGCTCAGTGTTGTCTTTTCCCTGTGTAGGGTGCTGCTACGGAAAATGGAACTGCTGGGTCTGTTGAAAATGGAAAGGAAACTGCGAGGATGTTGAAACTGGGATAGGTACTACTGAGGGATTGGAAGAGGCTGCCCAAAGAGAGGATGCAGTTGCTGTCCCTGTAGGTAAAGGAAAAGCACTCGTCATATTCACAGAGTCCTAACAGAGGTAAGAGTGAACTTTGTTTATTACCTGAATCAGTGCGCTTTTATAGGGTTTTACAGGGTTCACACAGCATCAGCAAAGCTACTATTGGCTAAACTAACTTGACCACATGTGTTTACTTTCATACGAATGGTTATATGCAGATCTGCAAGCGCCTCTATGTCGGTCTCTCCTCCCCAGTCTGTGGTCAGCGTGTCTTGCTTATCGTCCTCATTCTTGCTATTCCAGGAGGCTTCAAGGACACTGCCTCTGGGGAGGTGGTCTGGGTTGTGCAAATAGGCCTTGAGCAAAATATCGTGCCCTTGATCCACTAGGATATTCTTTACATGAAGGGTTGGAAAGACACATAGATTTGGCATTTTGGGACACCGTCTAGTTGTCCTGGAGCTGTTTGGCGGATGGTTGAGCTATATGACGTTGTAGGTCCCTTCCAACCCAGACCATAATTCTGTAATTTTATGGAAGCTTGAGCAGACACCAGACCCACCCCAGCACCGTGATGCTATCAGAATTCCCAGACCCACACTGTTGTATCCAGGGGAGCTACAGCAGGGCCTTCCTAACACCAAGGAGCAGTGCCACGGCAGATCCCCCCAGAGCAACATGAGCCAACGAAGGCTGAGGAGCCGAAACACAGGTCAGTGTGAGGGCAGGGGGTGCAGAGTGCCTCCAGATGCCCCAGGCTAGGGTGTCCTGGGGATGCTGGCAGTGGGCACCGGAGGGCTAGGAGAATGGAAGGAGCAGGCTGGGTGACTCAGGGTTGCCTCCATTGCCCGTCGCAAGTCGATGATCTGCGATGTGGAGGGTGAGAAGGAAGGTGAGAAGGCTGAGGGCGAGGTCACCCTGATTCCAGCAGAAGCATCCAGTAGTGTCCTTTAGACACACTGAAGACCAGTACCAGAATTATTGGGTGTTGCTTACTTTTCAGGAGCTTTACGCAGAAGCATGTTTGGGCAAGTAGATGCTAAGTTTGCTCTAAGCTTCAATAGACTCTGAGAAAACAAACGTGTCAGGTGGCTAAAGCAAAATTCTGGTACTGGTCTTCACTGCCTCTAAGGGATATGTCAAATGTCAGCAGAAACATGGGTCCAGCTCTTTTGCTTTAGCCATGTGACACATTTTTTTTCTCACAGTCTATTAATGCTTAGGGAGAATATAGTCTCCATTGGCCCAAACATTCAGTGTCCAGCTCTTGAATAGAAGGCGACACCCCAGAATTCTTGTGCTGGTCTTCACTGTCTCTAAGGGACATGTCAAATGACAGCAGAAATTTGGGACAAACTCTTTTGCTTTAGCTACCTCACACTTTGTTTTCACAGTCTATTAAGGCTTAGTGTGAACATACTGTCTCTGGTCCAAGCATTCAGTGTCCAGCTCTTGAAGAGAAGAGGATACCCCAGAATTCTGGTGCTGGTCTTTACTGTCTCTAAGGGACATGTCAAATGACAGCATCAGAATTCTGGGGTATTGCCTTCTATTCCAAACCTGGACCCTAAAACTCGGACCAGAGACATTATGTTCACACTAAGCCTTAACTGACTCTGAGACAACAAAGTGTCAGGTAACTAGGTTCTGATCTCAAGAACATGCCCAAGGAAGTGGCCTGAAAAGTAGCAGTGAGCAGTTAAACAGTGTGCCTGCGCAGGGTGAGGGCACGCAGCAGTGTCAGTGCACAGGCAGACCTCCTGCCAGAGTTCTGTAGGCACAGCATAGCAGGCTCTGGGCTGTGCCCATGTTCACTGGACAGACTGGGCACTGTCCTTGTGCTGGTCTGGGCCATAACACATCAAGTTAGGTGCTGCAGGGATGTGTTTTGGGTTTGTGCTGACAGTGGTGTTGATGACAGAGGGATGTTTCCATTCCTTTGTACACAGCAGCAAGTCTTTTCTACTGCTCAGCCTCCCCACCAGTGTGTCGGACTGGGGTACGCAAGTAGTAGTGAAAGGGGCTAACTGATGACAGATGAGTTCCACGTCATATGAGGTCATGCTCTAAAGTAAACCTGGGAGGGATTTTGGGGGGAGTGCTCAGTGACTGGCTGGGCAACAGATAGTAGTTGCTAGCAGTGGCTTTCTGTTGCATTCTTGTCTTTTGAGCGAATAACTTCTCTTCATTACTTTAATTTTCATAACTTTTAAAATGTTTATGAGCTTGATTTCTTTCAATTATGAAACTGCTTACTTCAACCCATGACTCTCTCTTAGAACATCCTTCCTACTCATCTGCTAGAACACTCAACCCTTAGATCCTGTAAGACGCCATGCCCTGTCCTCTCCACCATGACTACATCTCTGTACTAGGAAAAAGAGCCAGCAGTGTGCATTTGTGGCTCAGTAGGCAAAACAGATCCTGGGCTGCATCAGAAGTGTGGCCAGCAGGTCAAGGGAGGTGATTCTACCCCTCTACTCCATTCTGATGAGACCCCACCTGGAGTACTGCATCCAGTTCTGGAGCCCTTATTACAAGAAGGATGTGGACGTGCCAAGAGGAGGTCCATGAGGATGATCAGAGGGCTGGAGTACCTCTCCTACAAGGCCAGACTGAGAGAGTTGGGGCTTTTCATTATGGAGAAGATGAGGCTCCAAGGTGACCTTATGCAGCCTTCCAGTATCTGAAGGGGGCTACAAAAAAGCTGGGGAGGGGGCTTTTTAGGATATCAAGTAGCAACGGACTAGGGGGGATGGAACAAAGCTGGAGATGGGTAGATTTAGACGATGTGAGGAGGAAGTTCTTCACCGTGAGAGTGGTGAGAGCCTGGAATGGGTTGCCCAGGTCGGTGGTTGGGGCCCTGTCCCTGGAGGTGTTTAAGACCAGGCTGGATGAGGCTCTGGCCAGCCTGATCTAGGTTGGGGTGTCCCTGCCCATGGCAGGGGGTTTGGAACTTGATGTTGTGTCCCTTCCAACCATGACCGATCCTATAACTTCTTCCAAGGGAGGGAGATGGGGCACTGGAGGGGGCTGCCTGAGGGCTTTGTGGAATCTCCTTTTCTGGGGAGGTATTAAACCAGCCTGGGCCTAGTTGGGCTGTCCTGCTGTGGCAGGGGGATTGGACTAGATGATCTTTCGAGGTCTCTTCCAATCCCTGAAGATTCTATGATTCTACATGTTCGTAGCTCTGAGGGATCTCTCTCTCTCATCAGAGCCCATTGCCTTTTTTTCTCTAAAAAGAAACTGATGGGTTCAGTTATCCATGAGGGAGCAGAAGGGAAAGCCCTGCTAAATAAGAATAATGGACACTGCAAATTTCCTGACTCTGCACTGAGCCACAGGAGCTGCTCCCTTGTGCCTGCCCTGTCCTAACACACTTCACACCCTTGGCTCTTACCCCACAGCAATGTGAGGTGACCTGTGCCTGATCAGCTCACAGGCCACAGGAGGAAATGAGTGGGAATGCTCTGGGGAAGTCAGCTGAGCCTCTGCATCTTAGCAGGAATCACAAGGCTGTCAAGGTACTTGTGAGCTCACATCTCTTTAGGAGTGAGTGGCAGGAACTTGGAGAGGAAAGATACTGTGAGATCAGTTCCTTCTTCTGTAGCTCATAGGTCAGCCCTTGACTCTTGGCTGGGTTCAGTAGTGTTCTGGTTTGAAAATCAGCAAATTGTTAAATATTTGTTGTGGTGCTTTTATGCCAAAAAAGCACTTCATTTTGAAGCTGGATGTAGCTTTCCTAGCATCAGTGGCTGGACTGTACAGGTGATTGATGGACAGAGTACATAAAGGCAAAGTACTGCTTCTTCATCCTTTCTTTGTCATCTTCTTCTCCATCTTTGTCTTTCTCCTGCTTCTGCTGTGACACGTCTTGAGAGACAGGGAGTTTCTCTAGGAGAGGACTCCCCCCAAGGGGTGTCTGTGTACATCTAAGGCCAAAACCCGATGCGTTAACTGTCTACAATTTCTCTCACAGTGTGTGTGAAGGCATTGCGATACAGTTTCTGTTTTAGCTTTTTGATTCTTATCTGTGGATTTTTCCTTTCCATATTGGTGATGGGTTCAATAAACTGTTCTTCTTTTTAGCAAAGTTGCTTCACTGCCTGTTGAACTCTCGGTGAGAGCCAGTTGTTTTGCTAGAATTACAGGCACCAACTCAAACTCACTAAGACCCTCTCCCTAAACGATTAGAAGTTGCTAAGGTTCACTGCTGTAAGTGACCCTAGGAGGCCAGCAGAAGGCAGGTTCTTGGCAAGTGAATTGTGTGAATCCCTTTCCCTCAATACCTGTGAGACCCATCCAGGAAGAGGATTTGGAGAGTGGCTGTCACATCCCTTCCACTGAGAACCTGATGGGACAGCAGCAGGTACATGGCTTCGAAGATCATGCTGAGGTGGCTTCTATGTGGTGAAATAACAGCCCACAAGAAGGCTGATGGGTTGGGTAACATTATGACCTCAATTATGTCTGAGAAACTCCTAGGTCAGTAGGAGGTAGATGGCTATGAAGGTGAGTGTGAGCTTTGTGTCACCTCTTTTCCTATCTCTTTGTGTCACTGACAATCAGCTGATACAGGGCTGTAGTTTGATTATGATTTCACTGCTGCCTGACAATCTAGAGCCAGCTGCAGGGATCTGACTTGTTGGTTGCTGTGTCCCTGGAGGTTATGCTCTGTCCCATCCCCTGTAAGAAGGACACACATACTGGTGAGGTAGCATTTCAGATGCCATTGGGGAGAGCAGACACCACACACAGGGAATAAGACCACTTGCACACAGGGATGTGTTGACAGAAGTGTGGCCACCAGACAAAGGGAGCAAACCGACTTCAATTCCCAGCCAGCCTTCAGAGCGGGTGGAAGGAGGACTCTCAGCTTGGCTTCTAATTAAGGCTGGGAGCTTCTAGGGAGCACGGTGAACAGGATTGTAAGTTACTACAGAGAGGCAGTTTGTGCAGCCGTTCCTGCAGGCAGGGCAAGCAGGCAGGGTTGCAGACACCGTGTTGTTTGTTAGGTGGAGTTTACTTTTTGCTTCTTGCTTTCAATCTCATCTATAATCCCTTCCCTTGTTTAGTAATGGTTGGGGTTAAACGTTTGAGGGCTAAAACAGCCACTGTGAGGGATTCATTTGCCCAGACAATCCCACGGTCAAATGATGTGGCTGTTCAGACTCCTGGTTGTATGGAATGTCTGAGTCTTATGCCACTGCATGAGGGTAGTGCTGAGAACACCTGCATACGCTGTGAGCAGGTAAATGACCTGCTCTGCATGGTGCCTGAGCCAAGATAAGAGGTGGAAGGGCTGAGGAGTATCCAAAAGTATGGAAAGGAGATAGATAGGAGGG
>VZRI01009298.1:32515-49035 GCA_013397515.1 Upupa epops | reverse complement strand
GGGTTCATGAGGATACAGCATGACGTGACCCCCACCCACCCAAGTAAGGGACATTGATAGAAATACATCATGCACAGGATAGAAGAGACAAATAAACCCCACTTACACCTGCAGTTCTCACCCAGATGGTCACACGTGGGATGTAGCGCAGCATTCCTCCAAGGGGACTACAGGAGGCACCAAAAGCAGCCAGCATCTCCACAGCAACAAGGTTGGTTGAACTTATTGCCCTCCCAGTCTTGCTCCCGGGAATCTTTCACACGTTTAGCGTCCATACATGTGGGGCCAGTATGTGCAAGGAGGTTGGGTGGAATACACCCAGCATTAGGTAGTCTGCAAAATTACTGCGCATCTCCCGCTGGACTCGTGGGCATCTCTCGACCCCTGCCCACATCTTATCTTCCTCCCTCCCTTCTCTTCAAGGCACGTTCCTTGCTCAGGTTCTCACCAGTACGGTGCTCAGTTTCATCCGTTGTGGGAGGCTTTGGTCTAACTGGCCAAGGTCTTTGTCCATAGGATCATAACTCACTCAGTGTTCTCCCACACCTAATGCACGTGTAAGAACATACTGCTTCAGTCTCATAAAAGACACAAAGCATCGCTTGCCACTTGCACCGTTTGTATCAGAGGTTGCTGGAGAGACTGAACACTCTCAGCATCTTCATTGAACTCGTTGCCACTTTGATATTTCCTCTTTCCATCCGTTAAGTTCCAGGAGAAGCAAGATTCCCCCACTAAAGGAAATGTGTAAAGTAGTTGCCAGTAATAAGACTTGAGCCAGAGGATGACAAGTGACCTGGAGAAGCCCAGCAGCAATACTTGTAAGAATAGTGTGTCACGGATTTCATTTTAAGGGCATTATTGATTAGGGAAAGATGAATGTGTCTTTTAATAGTATTCTTTGGTGTCTCATTGATCTTCATAGAGCTCTACCAAGCTGCCTTCAGATGCTTCACTGAGAACGCCATACGTTGCAGCCTGTGGCTGTGCAGTGATAAATTACATGGCACTGAGCTGCTGCTAGTGCTTCCCTCTGCCTCCAGCCTCTCCACCAAAAGCTTTCTTGCTCTACTGGCTTGGCAGCAGCTTTTCCTGAGCTTCACTTGCACACAGCTTCTTTCTAGAGTCTCTGATCAGACTGCTATGGTGACTAAGGTTTCTGAAATTTAGTTAGAAAGTAGTAAGAGATCCTTCTATGCAATTAATGGCTTGGAAGTTATGCCTTCTCATTCTCTTTGTTTCATATAGGTGAGACATGCTGCAAAACCAAACATTACAGCTGCATTGATTCATAGAATCCTTAGGGATCGGAGGGGACCTCAAAAGATCATCCAGTCCAATCCCCCTGCCACAGCAGGATCACCCAGACCAAGTCGCACAGCAACACATCCAGGGGGGGTCTTGATTGCCTAGACTGATTTGGCCTGATCCCCTGATGTCATGCTGACCGCTGCTCTCACAGTGAGAAGGTAGCAGGGGCTGTTCCTGAAGGCAATCCCAAGCCAGAGCCACGTGCAGTACAAGATACTACACAAACTTTGTCAAACAGATTGTCAGCATCTATTTTACATTTTAAATCCAATCTGATTAACGAATGTTTTAAACTTTGTGAGCAATAATTATTTCTGAAGGCTGCTTTGCTCGTATCAGGGGAAGTTTTGTGTTTCATATGGCATGAATAATAAACACCGTGCAGAACGGTCTCATGAAGCATCCATACTGCAGAAATAGAATGATGGGATCGCATGCAGCTGGGTAGCTTACGTGCTGCAATTTAATGCTTCTTTATGTGCAGTAAAAATTGGTGCCAGCAGTGCAATCACCAATATGTTTTGTATTGTTCCTTGTCGTGACAGAGGATGAGGCTGTTCCTGAAAGTCTTTTAGTTGGGTGCTGTGTGTATGGAGAATATTGCTTATGCACGCGTGTTGGTGGAACTTCTTTTAAAAAGAAAAGATAGGTTTGAAGATTTGCTTTCATAATTTTTGCAGTCTGCATCCTAATACATGAACAAACCACCCGGAGTTACACCAGTGCCCCTATCTGTGCATGTTTTACACAGTGAACAGCTTAGGTTGGAGGAGACATCAGAGGTTCCAACACCCCCTGCTATAGGCAGGGACACCTCTCACTAAACCAGGTTGCCCAGGGCCCCATCCAACCTCACCTTGAACACTTCCAGGGAGGAGGCATTCACCACTTCTCTGGGCAACCTGCTCCAGTGCCTTACCACCCTCACAGTGAGGAATTTCTCCCTAAAAGACAACCTAATCTAACCTTTTTTAGCTTGAAATCACTCCCCCTTGTCCTATCTGTAGAATTCCTTATAAAAAGTCCCTCTCCAGCTCTCCATGGAATCATAGAATCATCAGGGATTGGAAGGGGCCTCGAAAGATCATCCAGTCCAATCTCCCTGCCACAGCAGGACACACAGACCAAGTCACAGAATAGAATGTTACGGGCTCTCCATGTAATCTGTGCCAACATGGCTTGGGTTGGAGTGGCACATGCTCAAAGCTGGTTCTCACTGGTCACAGTCACCCAGTATGATTGCCCTGACAAGTCACTGCGGTTTGAATTCAGTGACAACCCAAGCAGGCAACTATAGGAAAGCTGCCCTTAACTCCTGAATATTGCAGTACTCCAGCTGGCCATTAAGACATCATCTTGCAGCTCTGCAGAGCGCTCAGATCCATTGCACAGTCTCCATTGTACTGTTCCTTTCAGTCCCCAAGCTGTTTTCCTCCTGGCGAGGTTGGTGGCATGCTGCTCAGCCAGATTGGATGTGAGTGAACCCTGCACCTGAGAGGATAAGTCCATGCAGTGAGAGGTGGTGTTTCCTGGGGACAGCTTAGCCTGAGTGTTTTATGAGGCGCTCATGGTCTAAAGCAGTGTTGTGCCTCAGTTCCTGAGCTAGGGGAGATACGGTTATTTTGCTATGCAGTGACTCAGTTGAGTGAAAATCTTTCCTGTCCAAGTACTTCTGAGTCAGTCTGTACTTCTTCTGCCAGCAACAGTCAGGTTCTCTTACCTAGTTTTATTTTGCTTTGGTAGCCTCTGACCAAGACTGACTTTTGGAGTGGTTGGTGGAAGCTGCATCGGTTGCAGTGTGCCCACACGTGGAGGGGTGTATTTTTCACTACATTCACTGCTTGCATGTGGGACAACGTTTTCCAAGGGCTGCTGGGTCCTTTGGAAAAGGAGGGGGTGCCTCTCAGCTGTCTGCATGCAGTGATGAAATCTACCCTTGCCTGTGTAACTGTGTCTGAGCTGGTGTGAGAGAGAGTGAGAGACAAGAAGAGTGAGAGGTCAGAAGAGTTATCCACAAGGAGATTTAAATCTATGCAGGTGGTAACAACGTGGACTTCTTTGTGCTATCAGGTAGAAGGATTCCTCCTATGTAAGGCTGTGGTTGTTGGGTTTTAGAACTCAGCAATACAGCCAGGCACTTTACAGATTGACTACAAACACAGAAAGGGCTCGGATTGGAACAAACTCTTCAGTGATGGAAAGGTGGAGGAAATGGGATGACTGCTCTGTTCTCCCTGAGTCTGTGGTGGTGAACAACAAGTTTAGGGCAGGGAAGGGAACTAGCTGATGCCAGCTCTGCCATCTCAGCCAGCAAAGCAGGCCCTTAGCTACATAGCTCAGCTTTTCTTCTGGCGTTATATAAAAGCCTACCACTATGGCTGAGTATTATTAGCATCTGGTTGTGTGGCCTGTGCGTACCTGGAATGAAAGGGAATGGAATAAAAGCAGATAAATCACTTACCTTTGTGACTCTAGCAGGAAAAAAAGTGTGAGCAGGTGTTCGTGCTGACATATCCTGGTCTATGACCTTTAGTTTAAAGGATTTATTTTGCATTATTCCTTGCTTTACAGCTTTAAAGACATAGTAATGAGGTACTCTCTGTGCATCCTCCTACTCAGAGAAGCTATATTGAGAAGTACAGCTGCAGCCAGCGGGGTGTTAATCACCACTTACCGACAGGCAGGACTAACACAGGCAATTGGAGAGTGTGGTAATTTTCTATAGGATGCCTGCTCTCACCATCCAATGGTTGAACCACTCAAGTGGTAGCTATTTTACCACAGAAAATAGATTTGGGTAAATATACAATATTCTGGGGTGAAATTAGCCCAGGTATTAAATTGATAAACACAACTGAACAGTGCTGGTGACAAGAATTCAGGAGAAATACTGCCTAAGATAGAGTACCTCCTCCTACTGCCTGGGATTGTGGGCTTGCTGAACTGTGGGCTCCTAACGTTAACATGAGATTTCCCTGTGTTCCGACAAGTTGAGAAGGGATTTACTGTCTTCCTGCCTCTTGCTGCTGACTTTGACAGTAGGGAGTTTCAGTGCTTAGTGTCATTTCAGACAACTACCATTAGACCGGTGATTATTCAAGATACTAATTAAATCCTTGTAGCAGGGTCCCATCACAGTGCTGTCTCCTGCAAGCGATGGCAATCTTCCGGCTCTTCACGATTTGCTCTCTGGTTCAGTTTTAATTTTATTTAAAGAAAAAAAAAAAGCTTCCATTAGTGGTAACATCACAACACAAAGGACTGTATTCATTTGCCATCTCTATTACCTTTTCCAGTATTACTCAAAAATTTAGATTGTCTTGAGTACCGAGGGACCAACGTGATGGATCCAAGTGGCTAATCACAGTAGGATAAGAGGTTATTACAGCCCAAAGAATTATAAGTCTCATCAAATATTATTAAAAGTTAATGTGTTGGATTTTGCCCTTAAAATTATTCAAACAAGTTTATTATCACTGCATAGCTGACAAATTGCGAGAGGGTAATCAGAAAATATTCCAAGGAAAATGTGAAAGCCTTGCTCTCGGATCGTTTCATTATGTGCTGGTTTACATTTGTTATGACTTCTAAACTTAATTATCTCACAGGGTAGATAGTGATGCTCTCAGTGATGTGCCAGGCACCAAAATATTAACATATAATGACTCATGGTGGAGTATTTTCCAGATATTTTCAGAGTTACTGCTTGCCTTTTAAAATATTTAGACCCAGAGCATAGATTGACACTGGCTCTCTTCGCTTTAATAGCTCTTTAAACAGAAAGGAAAAGAAACCATTCTAAAGAGAAATTACTAAATGGCTTAAAGAGCTTTGAACTCGTCATGGTGTTACTCTGGCTTCGCTTGGCTTACCCTCATCTTCAGGAGCTACGTGGTTAGATCATAGAATCCTTAGGGATCGGAAGAGACCTTGAAAGATCACCTAGTCCAATTACCCTGCCACAGTAGCATCACCTAGACCAAGTCACAGAGGACCATGCCCAGGTGGGTCTGGAACATCTCCAGAGAAGGAGACTCCACAACCCCCCTGGGCAGCCTGGTCCAGTGCTCCATTACCCTCCCTGGGAAGAAGTTCCTGCTGATATTGATATGGAACCTCCTCTGGTCCAGCTGGCACCCATTGCCCCTTGTCCTGTCACCAGATGACCNAGAACCTCTCTCGATCTGCTAACCACCCCCCCTTCTGATCACCTCCAGGATGCTATTGGCCTTCTTGGCTACCAGAGCACATTGCTGGCTCATAGTCATCCTGCTGTCCACTAGGACCCACAGGTCCCTTTCTCCTCCACTGCTGTCCAACAGGTCAGTCAGTCCCCAACCTATACAATACCCTTGTTTCACTGAAAAACCTCCTAGATCAAATTAATGACCTTTTGTTCCTCAGACACCTCCCATCCAGAAGGGAAATTGGCCAAGTGCTTTTTTCTTTTCCGAGGTACTCAATGTTCTATTTTATAAGCACTGCTCTTCATCTTGTGATGATCAGGTCATTCTCATCAGAAGATGAAGAACATAGCCAATTGATCCAAAGCAATTAGCAACTCCGTGTGTACAGGTTCAGCTTTTTAAAGAGCGGGGAGAAATAGGTTGGGCAAGTTCCCTTTTCTTCTGTATTTCAGACTGGACACATAAACATCTGGGATGTGACTGGTGTGAGCACAAAAAGGTGGGGTGGTGCCAGCCTCTTTGACTGCATGCAGTCTGCGAATGGTGCAAGGAAAATACTCTGGGTAGCTGGCATTTGGTCACCTACTGCATCTTCCTTAGGTGGGATACTGTGAAGTAAGAGCAGCTTTGTTTTGCCTGTAAATAGCTGATGGTCTGGTTTTGGAAAGACACACTGATCGCTTGTGAATGACCACAGACAAAGGGAAGCTGGATGCAGTTTTTCTCTCTCCTGCAGGCTCCTTGTATGACTCCCAGAGTAACTGATCTCTCTTGCTAAAGATGTGGATGATAATATATTCCTGCTCGGATGAGATGACACACTCATTGCTTGGGTTTGAAACACTGCGATGGCAGCATGCATACAAATGTCCGGATGGGCTTGTCATGGGGTTCAATTTAAACAGAGGCTGCTGTTGGGATTGGAGGTGTGGCATCCTCCCACTGAAAAATCCCTCCGTTTGCTCTTGCTTTAATCACTTTCCCTTTCCCCAGCCCTAGTGTCCATGCTGTGATTGAAATAATTAATGTCAATCATCCAGTGGACAAAGAGCATGGCATACATAGGGCCCGGTGAGAATTGCAGTTGCACAGAGACCTTCAGCAGCAATAGATTTCTCTCTGCTGGCTGAATTTGATACTTGGGAAGAGGCAGGTAGAAGTAGATCCAGAGGACAGATAAAAGACTACTTTTACAGCAGATGAAGGATATGACAGTTTAAAGCCATAGGTTTCTGCTTTGTGTGACACCCCTGCCATATTTAAGGTGCTTATGGAGAAGGTATTGCTTCTGGTTGCCTCTCAGCCTGCAGGTGCTTGGCTCCCTTATACTTGCAGTTTAGAGTTTCATGTTAAATTGAATCTGAAAAGAAAGCCCCGAGCTGTTTTAGAGAGAGGAATGGATACCAGAGAATAAGGGTGGGATTTCCTCTGACAGAGGAGCATCTGAACCAGGAGCTGACTCACCTCCAGTAAAAAAACCCCTGATGTATAGGTTTGTCCTGGGTCTTTTCCTAATGCAGAAGCCTTACTCTCATGGGATCCAGCATCACAAACCAGCCGTGTTGACCATGTGAGGAGGAAATATGTTTGTGGCATTTAAAGGCAGCGTGATAACTCCTGCATCAGCTTCAAAACCTGCTTCATACTGGCTTAGTACTGTAGGTTATGGGTCAGCCACACTGTTAGCAAGAGGATTTAAGTCATGGTAGCACAACAGCTTATCCTCGGGGAGGGCTGCACTCTGCTGAGATAAATTAGAGTGCCCACAGGCATGAACTGATGCCACTGATTGACCCCCTAGCCTGCTCTCACCACTCTGCAGAAGAAAACAAGATAAGAAAAAAAGAGTGTTTTGCATCTGAAAACTTGAAAAGGAATAATGCAAAGAAACACGGGGACAACCTGGCTTTATTCCCCCCTTTTGGTTTCCCTTCATTCCGTATCATCTCGTGAGGTCTTTCTGAGGCAGCGTACACTCAGCTGAGCAGCGCAGTGCTGTTTGGCAGGTGTCACCAGGTGGCACTGCTTTCCAAATGTCACTGTGCTCTAGGAAAGGCAGAGATTGGCATCTCTTTCCTGCTGACATTTTAATACACCTTTTTGATGAGGGCATCGCAGTGTGAGAGGCCAGAGAGTTTGCTTTTGGCCAATACCTTTGATTGAAGTTGCTCCCTGGGAACAGGGCATTGGGGTTTGTCTGAGTGTCTTGAAAGAAGGATTGCCTGCGTGTTATTTATGACAATGTCTGCTCGGGGATGAGTGTCTAAATGTAAATTACTTAATTTGCCTTTAAAGTGTACCCACTCTGATTTCTCCTCCAACTGAGAAACCAGTCTGCGGGGTGGTGATATCTGCTAGCATTCAGAAAAGCAGCAACACATGTTCCTAGACGTTAAAAAATGAAAGAGGCATATTGCGATTCCTAGCATTGCTTTTTCCTCTGCCAGTGCCAGTGTGTGTTCCCAGTGCTTAGCTCTGCCTGTGCTTAATAAAACTCCAAGGAACTGAAGGTACTACAGTCATTTCACGAGAAAATGACTGTACCATACAGGTACAGTCCTCTACCATACAGGTAGAGGTAGTATTGTACAGGGTCTGCTGGTTATTGCAATGTCTTTCTTTACTGTTTAACCATTTCTTTCCCCCTGGATTTCTATCCTGGTTTTGTCTATGAGCTTGCAATTACTAAGTTTTAAACTGCATCATTCTTAAGGGACTCCATCCTACAATCACTGACGTGAGGGGAGGTGCTGCTTCCTCCCTGCTCAGTGCTGGTGTGGCCACATCTGGCGAGACCACACCTGAAGCAGTGTGTCTGGTCCTGGGCTCCTCAGCATAAGACATGGGCACACAGGAGCAAGTCCAGTGAAGGATCACTGGGATGATTAAAGGATGGGAACACTGGACACACAAGGACAAGCTGAGAGAGATGGAACTATTTGTCCCAGAGCTGTGAAGGCTCAGGGTGGTTCTTAACCATGTTTACCAGTACCTGCAGGGACCATGTGGAGAACAGACCTGACCTTTGTGCTTGGCAGCAGAACCAGAGGCAAAAAGCACAAGCTGAGACATAGGTGGTCTCCTCTGAACATTAGGAAATACTTTCTCACTTGGAGGGTGACCAACCACTGGTACAGGTTGCCCAGAGAGGTTGTGGAGTCCTCATCCTTAGAGATGCCCAGAACCCAACTGGATGTGGTCCTAAGTAAACTGTTATAGCAGACTTACTTTGTCTTTAGAACTCGAGAAGCAAGAGTTTACAGACATAGTCCAGCTTCCTAGATTTGATTCTGTACTGTCTATACTTCTTTGCATTCTTATGCCAAGACATTGTCATCACTTCAGACATTAATGCTGGTCAGAGGAGTCACCATACGACAGTGTGAAGTGACAAACTTCCCTTTTCCCCCAAAGTAAAAGCCAGTTCCCATATTATCTCACATTTCTGAGTCCTACAACGTTTCCATCCCACAAAATACTCGTTTCAAACTACATTTTTCTTCCTGATGTTTCTCATAAATCCTCTAAGTACCTTTATGTTGTTTTCATCCTGTTTTCTTCCAACTTAGTGTCATCATCACAATTAATTAGTGCACTAGATAGATTTTCTCGAGTACTGACTCCTGGTGTATTGCTCCAGATAGCATTTCAGCCAGTAGCATGGATCCATGTAGCACCCATTATAACTTCCTTCTCACAGTATTTGCAGAGTTAACATTAATTCCTGGGTTTTTCCCCTATTGTGTAATTACCATTCGATATGACCATGTCAGCCGCTGGAAAATGTGGGCTTTTCATGGATTTATGGGACAGTATTGGAGTTTTACAGGAGTTTATACGCACTGATTGCCCTTCTGTAATACCTGCACTGGGGACATTGAAACCACTGCCAAGTTCATGTTGTTGAACCAGAAAGCCAGCCTTCTGGTACTGGAATCTAGATAGAGGTTTAGCAGCCTACTTTTCATCCCCTCTTTCTTAAACTTGGTGTCTGAACTTACACTTTATGGCCTAAATTGCTGTCACTTATCTAGCTCCTGACTCGGGCAACCAACCATGCTTTTGGTTCTTATCAGAAGCAGAAGACACCGTGCTTAGTATGCCAACAGCATCGTCATTTCCTCTGCCAAGTGACAGCAGTAAACACATCTTGGCAAAAGCACTGACACAAAAGAAGTTTAAGAAATTAATTGGGCCATCGTTTATTTTGAGCCATACGGCAACAAACCAAGGATTTTGGTGGTTCATTGCTACACATGATGCTGGAGATCTCAGCACAGCAGTGAAACAGGATAAGTAGCCACTTTTTAAATGCCAGAGACAACCAACTTGTAAAAGTCAGCATTTTGTAAAAGAAGTGATGCAATCAAATAGTTTTCCGAGTAATGGTAATGCGTGTCATCTGGGGATAATGCCTTTGCCATCTGGTCATCACAAACTGTGACTGATTGCCTTGTTGCTCACCAACTGCTGAACCGAAAGGCGCATCCGCCAAGCGCAGGCAGTTAAGTACTCAGTGTGATGACTGTCAGTCATTGCACTGGGTTGCATTTCATCTAACCTCGCTGTCATTGCAAGTGGGCTGATGGTGGCTGTGGCAGGGGTTTGTGAGCAAAACCTGTGTAACTAGGTGTAACTAGATTAACTCATTCCGTGTCTTGCAGACAGCTGTTTTAGAAGGGAATAAATAATCCCTGGAGCTACTCCCTTTTCTCTGTTGACTGCAGAGGGAACTGAAATACCTGAGACTAGATGGCTAACATGGGCTGACAGCAGGTGAAATACATCTTCCTCTGAAAGTCCACTGAGAGGAGATAGGTATCAGCAGAAGTCAAAAGCCAGTATGTTAAACTGATGGGACTTGGAATGTGTTTAACCATTTTCATCCTGCAAGATAGATTAGAAATGGAGGAGGCTAATGCTTAAGATATAGCTCAGAAGCAAATCTGTGCTCAGAAGCTTGTAAGTTAAATGTTTTCTCTCAGATAAATGTTCCCATTGCCAGTACCAATTCCCCAGAGGAAGGGTTTTAACCACATAATTAAATTAAAATAAATTTTCAAAGGGTAAGGAAGATCTGCCAACTGTTTTCAATCCATGGAGGACTGTGCTACACCATGGTGCACTGGCAGCGTGCACTCACAGGCATTTAGCATGGAGTTTTAATTAAAATCAGGTTTGGTTTAGTTTGTATTTCTTTGGTTTAGGTGTGTAGTAAACCATGGGTATGTTCTATGTAGTCAGCTTGCTCAGCTTCTAACAGCAAAGGCAGGTGTTTCAGGGTTCAGGAGAGAGAATTGCATTTAAGAGTGAAAAGCTGTTTCAAAATCACTGTGTTCTTCTTCCATTGCCCAGTTGTGACTGGCTGCACAGTATTTACTGTAAATACTTCCTGTTCTGTTAGAATACTGGGACAAAAAGAGAAACCAGTTCAAGTTCTGCCTGGCTTTGTGAAGTTAAGGGGAAGGGGAGCCTGTACTGAGCATTCCTACTAAGCCCTCTGCTTCTGACAAGGTAGTCTGCCAGTGAAGATTTGGATCTGGGGAGCAGTGCTGGACTGAAGAAGGTGAATTTCTGACCTCTGAGCAAAATGCCTCCCTGGGGACTTCGGGGAACCTGTACAGCTTGGTGGCCAGTGCCCCAGCCCTCATCTGTGAGGCGATGCTGTCGGATGAAGGCATGATGGAGGAGGAGGGTGGCCCGTGCTTCCTCATCCCGCTTACTGCAGTGGCCCAGCCACACTGCCGTGCTTTTGCCATTAATGCTAATTCCATTTTGCCATTAATACTAATGCGACCTCTTAGCTAGTCCCCTGCTACCCGTTTAGAGGATCCCCACTACTTTTCCCAGTGTGATTCTTAAATGATAACTCCCTGCCTGTGCTAATCGTTGTTCCTAGCAGTAAGAGTGATGTTACTGGAAAAAAAGCATGGAAAACAGTCCGGATGTCTGCAGTGAGTTATTTTTAAGCTGTGGCTTGCATGAGTATGCCTAATGCCAGCGTATTTATTAGAGCCATGGAGCAAATGAAAGTGTCACAAACAAAAGTCTACGTGCGTGCAAACTTCCTTTCCATCTAGGCAGTAGTTCAGCCTGAACATAGCACAGCTGCAATCTCAAGATGGAGAGCAGAGATACAAGTGCTAAACAGCACTCGGCGAGGCTGGTGGGATGTATAGTTTTGTCATATATGAAAAATGATGCAATTATAAACCAAAGTTTTGCTTTCGAAAAAGCCAGACAAAAAGGAACATCTTCAGAGCATAAAAGCAGAACCAGATGAGCTTGCATCCTTTATTCTTCCTTTCTTTTTTGCTAGTATAGCTAGGTAGGTATCACGTATTCTGTTGCTCGGGAAACTATGGTGACGTTTCTTTATCAAATTCATAGGTATTAGGTTTTGTTATGTAATATTCCATATGCATAGCAAAAATAAGATTGACCCAGGCTGAGACTGCTCCATTAGATGAGCAATATGAGCACTGAAATCACTACAGCTGTAGGAAAAGTGTAATGATATGAAAACTTAACCTGAGTGCTTTCCTGTCTGCATCATTGCTGGATTGTACTGATGCAGTATTCAGTGTGATAAATGAGGCTGCTTCTAGAGTCAACACAGAATCCTAATTAATGTTTCACATTCAAATATTTCTGTAACTTAGGACACAAACCAGCAACCGTGCTCCTTGTTTATGCAGAAATATCTTCCAGATTGTTCTTCAAGAAGGGTAAGAAGGACCCAGGTAACCATACACCGGTCAGCCTCAGCTCCATCCCAGGAAAGGTGATGGAATGATTTGTCCTGGATGCTGTCTCTATACACATCAGGGTCATTAGGGACAGTCAGTGTGGCTTCAACAACTTCATAGCCTTTTATGAGGGCATAACCAGGTGGATAGATGATGGCAGAGCAGTGGATGTGGTCTGTCTTGACTTCAGGAAGGCATCTGACACAGTCTTTCATAGCATCCTTATGGCCAAACTGAGTCAATGTGGACTGGATGATTGGGTAGTGAGGTGAATGGTGAGCTGGCTGCAGAACAGAAGCCAGAGAGTAGTGGTCAATGGGACAGAGTCCAGTTGGAGGCCTGTATCTAGTGGAATCCCCCAAGGATCAGTGCTGGGACCAGTCCTCTTCAATCTCTTCATTAATGACTTGGATTAGGGATTGGGGTGCATTGTCAGCAAGTTTGCTGAGGACAGAGAGCTGGGTGGTGTCATTCATGTCTATAAATATGTGAGGGGTGGGTGTCAGGAGGATGGAGCCAGGCTCTTCTCAACATCATCTAGTGATAGGACAAGTGGCAATGGGTGCCAGCTGGAACAGAGGAGGTTCCATATAAGTATCAAAAGGAACTTCTTCACAGTGAGGGTACTGGAGCACTGGACCAGGCTGCCCAGGGGGGTTGTGGAGCCTCCTTCTCTGGAGTCTTTCAAGACCCACCTGGATGTGTTCCTGTGCAACTTGGTCTAGGTTGCAGGGAGATTGGACTAGATGATTTTTCGAGGTCCCTTCCAATCCCTAATGTTTCTATGATTCATAGACCAAAAGCTCAATTTCAGATGGGCTGTATTTCTACTGCCTGAGTTCATGTTCAGTGTCTGCACAAATGTTTATTAATTTCCATGAGAGATTCATTTTAAAAGGAAGTCCTTCATGTTCTTCCCTTGGCCTTTAGTTCAGAAAGATGCTAAGTCCTGCTGAGTTTCAGTGTCAGATATCTCTGTGGGGAAAGACTAGAAAGCCTGACCTATTTGCATATGTGAGGGGATCCAGCCACCCGCCTCCTGTACTAATGTAGGAGAGGCAGATTATTTTGTAGTAAGGAAATTGCAAAATGGTGTTCAAAATATGAAATTACTCCTTGCTTTTACAGACTAAAGGGAAGAGCAGCAGTTGCATCAGCTCAGGGAGTGTGGCAGGATGGCTTCATGGCCTCTAGCCCATTTGTATATAAATGAGTTGAGATAATAAGGCTCATCTCATGTCATTCTTCAAGTAGTCAGTTCATGGCCTGAAGGGATTGGGAAGTGCTTTTCCTCCACCACACAGATGTGCTTCATTGATTGGAATTTGTCCGATCCAGAGAAGGGTAGCAGAGCCAAAGGTATCCCTGACGACTCCCTGGAACCACTGGTCGATACGGAGTCCCATCAGCAACTCAGGGGTTTTATTTTACCTGAAAGCCTGAGTATCACAGCAACCTGAACTCAGCCATCAACAGCAGTTTGACAAGACCACATCAAAAGGCAGTATTGCTGAGCAATCAGAAAACCTTAGCTTAAAGTTCAAGCTGCAGATCAAGGTGTAGAGATTTACTGGAATGAGTTAGCAGATTGATGGGTTTGTACTTTATCAGCAAGGTGGAATTCAAGGAATCACTCCATAGTTTTCCTGAAAGGTAAAGAATCCCTTATAAAGCTGGAGGTTAGAAGCCTAGCCTTCTTTATTTGATCTTACTACCATCTTTCTCCGGGCATAGCATCCACAGCCAACAGAGGTACTAGGTGCAGCGCTTGATTCATGAAGGTTTGAGGTCAGAGGAAGGAGGCGGTCTGATTTGTGTCAGAGATTCGCTGTCAAAGGATGGTTAAGTAATTGAAACCTCACAAAGCTACAATTGAGTTAAGAAGATGAGGACACATAACCCTGTCTCCGTAAAACGTTCGGAATATTAAAGCAAATAACAAGGCATTGCAAACAAGATTTGTTTTCCATATCTGCCGGGAGTGGAAAGAGCAGTGCAAATAACTTTAATATCATTTGCACCTTAACTTTTGTGCCTAGGGGGTGCTTCCCCACAGAGCTCAAATCACTGTTAGCAGCTTACCTTGGGCTTCCCTGCAAATTACGGTATCTCATAGCTTGCACCTTGGAGGCTGCCTTCCCACCGTGGGGTGAGCTGACTCCGTGTGTGTGTGTGCGCACTGTAAAAGGGCTCCTTTTGGCTGTTTAGTACAAGTAGTAAACTCGGAACAGCTTTATCAAAGTCCTCTGCGTGCCAGAAAATTGTGCTTAAAACCCGATTCCATTGCAAATCACAGGTTTTTCTGTATGAAATTGTAGTCTGGCTGGCAATCTATTTGTTTTTTCCTCAGATATTACAGTATCTATGGACAAAAGCTTTAGAACACACATTTTTGGAGAGCAGGATAAGCTTCTGGCAAGATTTAGAGAAGATAAGAGGTTCCCCCTTGTGGAGATTATATAGAGAGATGGTATTACACACACACACGTACATATGTACATACACACACGTGTATACACACATATATACACATAGATATACGTATACACGCAGTCATGGGCACACATACGCTGTCTGAATGATGAGAAAATAAATCTGTTAGGTCAATGGAGAGGGAAGATGCAAGATTTGCTTGTAGCTTCAGGCTGTATTATCTGCAAAGCAAAGCTTTCTGGGTTGGATGAGGTCTTGCCAAGGATTTTAGTAGAAACACAGTGTAAAATGGGAAGTCAGCTGTCTAAGTTTCAACTGAAATACCCCTTCATCTGCTGGATTAAAGGTGTACAGGTTAAACTGTACAGTTACTTCACAAGCAAGTGCAGAAGCAGACTTTTTTATCTTACAACTGAGCAGTTTCTTTAGCTTTTGTGAATTGTTTCAGTGAATGAATAAGAACAAACTGCTCTTCAATGTTTTCTGTAGTAGCTGTAATTCTATAGCAACCATATTGTTTAATTTATCTTAAAAGTTGGGAGCGAGCTTAGATGGTTTAGAAACTCAGCTAATGGCTGTGATGCTTTGGTTTTGTGACATCATTTATAATTTATGGTCATTGTGCTTCATGTCAGAATTAGTGAAGACTTAGAGCGACTAAACTGATGTGCTTTCAGAGGGATTTCTATTACTGTGCCTTTTATTTTCATGATTTTATTAACTGAGTGGAATTACTGTACTGATTCAGAATGCATTGCAGTGAAGAAGACCATGGAATTTTCATAAGAGCATCTACAAGTGAACTATTAGTTGGCAACGAGAGACACATCAGTTAGGGAGGGACCATTGTTATGGGCTGTTTGTGGCACAAACTGGTTTCAAGGATGCCAGCTAGAGAAGAGCACTGGTGATGCCAGTGCTGCTTGTGTTATGTAGTTAGAAAACAAAACCAGAGAGCAATAAAAACAGACAGCAACAAAAACAAGGAAAGGGATGAAAATGAACATTGTAGTTGAAAGTAGGGAATATTTTTGCTCTGTTTCAGTCCTAACAAAATCTAACTGAAGGAATAAGGGTCTGCCTACATTTTATTCACCTTTTCAGTGGCTCCTTGAAGCAGGATTTTACCAGTGAATTGGGTGCCTTCATACAAACAGACAAGACTTGCAATGGGAGAAACAAGGACTTGCACTAAACTTGAAGGCTGCAGGAACCATGACCTGATAGTAAGGAGGGTTTGGAGCTTTGTCCTGTGTGCACAAGGGATCTTTTCTGAACTGTGTTGAGATAAACCGTTCCCCTTGGGTATAGGCATCAGGAGGATCCCTTCCCAAACTGGTTTCTGTAATCCCTGAAGGCTAAGTTGGCAAAACAAACTTGAACTGCAGGTCCCTCATGCTGCAATGTCTCCACGTTTGCTCTTCTCTTGACCCTTGCTTGTCATCCCCTTTGTTTTCTCTGTCCAGCCCTTGTTTTGTGTTGCTGCCTGACACCCCTTAGCTTGTGTGTCCTGTACTTATCCTTCTGAGCAAGGCAGGTGCAGATTCCTTTCTAAACTAGGGCTAGGGGCAGCGCTGGGAGGAGGCAGGGGTGCAGTAGTACAAATGCTCTTCATTTAATTTACCCCTCTGTGCGGTGGCAGAGAAAAGCCAGAGGTAGCAGAAACAACACTGTTGAGTAAAAGCATCCCAGATTTTCATGGTGCTTTTGAGACCCAGCAGTGATTTCTGCACAGTAGGGGTGAGATAGAATGGGGGTGATGTGAGCAACGGAGTCCTCTTTTGCCAGTCCTGGCCACAAGGGATTTATTTTTCTCAGTCACAGAGGCATGCATGGACTT
>VZRI01009298.1:0-31672 GCA_013397515.1 Upupa epops | reverse complement strand
ACCCATGAGCCTTTCTTTATCTTTTCTCTCCCCTGTCCATTTGAGAAGGAGTGATCATGCAGCTTTGGTAGGCTCCTGGCATCCAGCCAGGGTCAACCCACCACAGTTATTAATGAATTTCCTCGGGGCTGGTCTTAGTTCAGATCCTATTTCATGTTTTCATTAATGATGTTGGCATAAAAGGCTGGGGTATGCTAATGGCATTTGCTTAATGACCTTGAAGATTTCAGTTGAAGAGGTAGAATGAAGTTCAGTAATGCAAAGTGCAGGATCGTGGATTCGAGGTCAGCAGAAACAGATGTCCTCTATCAGCTGAGTGCTTATCCGCTGAAACAGGGCAAGCAGAAGGACCTTTATATATGAGCTAGTAACAGTCAGGATGAGTTTCCAGATTACCACAGCCCCACAAAAAAAAGGGATGAACCCAAGGATGTCAGAGCTTACACAGCCAGTGGAGATAGGGAGGTACCTTCTTGTTCAGGGCACTGTGAAGCCACAAGTGAACTTTACCTGGTTCTAGTCATGCACAGTGAAATGTGAATTCACCCAAGGTCAGACTTTGGGAAGGACTGCTCAGATGGGCAAAGACCAGAACTGATCTTGGGGGCTTCCAGCACATGGTACTCTCCTGAACCTTCTATCCAAAGCCAACATAGAGTTGGAAAAGTCAGGTTGCCAATCTGCGGGTGAAGCCATCTAAGTGTGACAAGGTGGTTTGTGGAGCTGCAGCACGGTCACTTCTGGCTTGTTGCATCTGAAAAGAGCAACAGCTAGTTTGGCCTTGTGAAATGAAATACAGTGTGCTTGCTCTCTGCTCTCTAACTTAAATACCATTTCTCCTTCTCTGACACTACATTTATAAATCCTCTTGATGCATTTGCGGTGTTAACTCAAGAACAGCTGGATGGAAATAGACCAAGAACAGGTTTATTCTGGGATTGAGATTCATGATCCTTTCCGTGAGAAGCAACCTTCACAAGCTCTTTCCAGTGGTGACATGAAAAGGATATTTCAAAAGGGGCTATGATGTTTTATGAAGGGGATAATACAGCGGTGTTAGCGGTGCTGAGAAGGGCACTCATGGCTCTGTGCACCTTCTTTTGCTAAATAAATCAGCAGATCTTGTTTTCTGGATAACTAAGCATCCTTAGCTCCTACTACTATGCATTTTCTTTACTGGCAATGATGCTGCGTGTTTCAATATGGATTTACATGCCTAACTTTATGCTCTGCGTGTGAAAATCCATGCCTGAATCCTGAATTTCAAAGGAAAAACACATATTAGCTCCCAACGCTGACACATATTCATATGCTATGCATATGCGGCTTCTTTAGTGCAATTAAAACCATGGGTAGGTTGTTTCATTAGTCCAGGAGCTGTTCAAGATCCAGAGTTAATACCTGGGAACATAATTAATTTCTTTAGGGACATGTAGTTGCTGCACTGTCCTCTTCAATTTCTAGAGACTATATTGAACAAAGTCTCATGGAAATAAATATTAATGAAGTTGCTTAATAATTCAGCAAGTGCTGATTTTAAGTGTTACAGCCCTTGACAAAATCATATACAAACCCCCCTAGTTTCCTAAAATTCAACGTACCTTCCCTGTACTCCACACAGAGTAGCCAGGAAAGGACAAGGTATGATTTAGTTGGTTCTGGTTTGCTAAAAGGTAGGGCCTCTATTTGGGGATGGAGGAGCTTGTGTCCTGCCACCAAGAACTGCAGGACCCCTGCAGTGCAAAGTTAGTTCCTCAGGAGGTGTCTAGCCCAACTCCTTGCTCATCAGGGTAGTCAGTGAACTCAGGCAGTGTTCCAGTTGGGTACTCCCAGGGCACCAGGTGCTCAGCTTCTTTGGTCACAACTTTCCCAATGCTTAATTATTCTCACAGGGAAAATAATTGTCCATGGAAAGTCCCTGCTTTCAATTTATGACTGTTGGCTCTTAGTGTGCCCCCATGCACACCAGTGAAGAGACTGTCTTCGTCTCCTCACTGGCATCCTCCTTTCAGGTACTAGAAATTGGTCCCCAACTTCTAGTTAGTGTCTTCCAGAACATTCTCCAGGGACCAGTTTTCTCCACCTCAAATATTCCTCCATTTCCACATCAGCTGCCGTGAGCGTGCTGTTCCCCTTTTATGAAGCTCATCACTCTTTGCACTCGGGATCAGGTGGAAGAAATCTTAAGACCTTCCAACCTCAGATTGTTTAGAAGAGTGACAGAAAGCCACGAACAAGGAGTGAAACAGCGGGTTATAAACAGGATGTGGTGGGGATGCCTGCACTCATTGCCTCAGAAACTAAATGTGAATCGAACTGCTGGCGAAGGTTGTCTGCCAGAGGAAGAAGTCATTCAGTTGATAACACAAGAAGGCAACCCTGAATGATGCTCAAACTAGAAGTAAATTAATCAGGACAGTGCAAACAGATGTAGGAGTCTATCTGTAAGGAAGAGCAGCAAAAGATTGGCTGTTTCTTGCCCGGTCTGCATAAGGAAACGTGCAGATGTTATACAAAGCTGTGCTGTTCTCATTTCCCTGCATTTGCTTTGTACTCCTGTTTATGGCATGTCAAACACATCAAACACATTTACATACCCAGGGAAGAAATGGAAATGATTGATGCAAAGGAGATGGTTTTGTTAATTGTTGTTGCTCTGAGTCACGTCTGACTGGGACTGCTGGAGACGGGTGAGGAAAGACACGACTATTATTAGAGGTATAAATCACTGTGAGAAGCAACCTTTGAGCCTATCTGTTACCACATATCAACATCCAAAATTACCCAAAGAGAGAAGGGGCAGCAGTACAAGGATTAAGCCAAAGTCACATCTCAGTCGATGGAGATGCTGGCAACTGCCCCTAAATCTTTGTCCTTTTTTTTTCCATTTCTACTCCTTTAAGTTTCATTTTCTGCCAAAACCTTATCAGTACCTGCTGATGTTCCAGCTGCAGGATCTTACATCCAGAGCTGCTTAAGCTGCACAGTGCTAGTGGAATGCATCTATTTTTTGTCCTGTTGGCTAGAAAGCCGTTCGTACTGCTCTCTCAAACACACACTAGGCAGAGCCAGGGTGAGATGAGCACCCAGTTTGGGAAAGGAAAGCTGTGTCTGAAGTCCTTAAAGACAGTGATCTTCACAGCAGAGCTGGACTGCAGAGCACACAGGAAGAGTTCTGTTCCTTCTTATCCTGCAGGAGTAGTGAAGAGAGATTTTACAAGTTGCTGGTGTTGATGCCATCTGTGTAAGTAGTGAAGTGGCTCAAAACAGCTGTGGTGCACTTTGATCACAGCAGCAAGTCAAGAGGAGCTCCAGATGATTTCAGAAATACCACCCTTTCGGGTATCAGCTCACATGAATCATGCCTTCCAGGACAGGATATCATGAACATACAATCTTTGAGCTACCTAGATCGCATCCTTCCTTCTGTAACGTGTCTGCTGTGAAATCACCCTTGAAACAGGCGTTTCCATTAGAGTCAGGAAACAACTCTGCAGAAGAGCATAGTCCATAGTTTGTCCTCATAACTTTATTCCAGAAAATGCACTATAGATCCTGTAGGTGGAGAACTAGGAATGAATAAGGACAAAGTGTTTAGCCCTGTTCCTTTTCCCTTTGTCTGCCCCAGGGGAATATATCTGCATTTTTAGGAATACGTGAGGAAATACCTGGTTTATGACAAGCCTGTGGTTTGTGGAGATGTTGCAGAGAATCTTTAGTGGCAGAAAATGGGTGATAGCTGAAAAAGAAAGGCCTTGGAGATTGTTATGGGATTTTACATTTAACTGAAGATCTCTTGTACGAGACGGCCTTCACAAGGTGCAGGTTTGCTTGCAGGGTAGCATGTCTTAAGCAAGCTTGCCTTCTGCTTCCTCTCTTCATCCTTCTCTAGGCTCAAGAAAAAGTACAGAGATCAAACTTATCTTCAGAAATCTTAGGACTCGTGATTTATTAAGGTATTGTTTGCAGTGAGATGAGTCATGCAAGCTCACAAGCCTATTTCTGTACCAGACCTTGTGTTAATTTTAGTCATGAATCTTCTGCCGGTTAATCTAGCTGACACAGATCATAAGTATTTTGGGGTTTGCTTTGTCTTAATATCAGCAAGTAATTCAGGTGAGTTGTTACTGAATAAAACATCTCCCAGGAAAATCTTCAATCTGTGAAAGTCTGCTCGAAGCATACTCAGTTGCAGTCCCTTTCACGTTGCCATAAATAGCCACGAGCGACTTAAATTCATTAGCTGAAAGATGAGCTGACAGTGTGAGTTGTGCAGCTATTTGCTCTGTTTCAAATCAGTATTTCTCGGTGACCCTTTTGTGTTTCTGACAGGTGAGCTTGAATAATGGTAATCTTGATATCAACAAATGCTTTCTCACTACACAATTATAACCGATTTCAATCAAGCCCTTGTCTAAAATTAAGTCAGATGAATGGGTTTTGGGTCTCTCATTATCCTCACTCCAGCCCATTTAATAATAGGGTTCTGCTTAAGTAGGTGGCTCATGCCAGTCTTCCTCGCGGTATTATTTTACCTCTGGAGATGTCCAGAGAAAATTGCTCGTGCTTCTCTTCTATTCTGAGTGCTGCATGGATTATCTTCATGTCCATCTCGTGAGACACGCATGTCTCAGTCCAGAAGAGAAGTGGAAGATTACATTAATCTCTTTTTCCCACTGTTTCTGGTGGTACTGAGGGTTAGCATTTCAAAGAGCAGATGAGCGCTCTAGTTAATTGGCTTCTAAGTGCAGTAACTACTGCTGAACAGTTGATAGGTCAGCATCATTCTGTTTTGCTGGTGCGTGCTTATTTCCCTTCATCTCTCCCTCCTTTTCTCAATTTACCTTGCATTCCAGTCACTGCGTTTATAAAGCTTGAAGCTTTTTGCTGTCTCAGAAGCTGCCTGCATTAAACCAGTAAAAGGGAAGGGGGTGGTGGCGGCGGCTGTTCTTTGTTTTACTGCACAACAGGAAAGTTAAATCCACTGAATCTTAAAACTGTGTTTCATGATGTATTTCAGGAACTTCTACTACATCACGATGCTGAGGGATCCAGTGTCACGGTACTTGAGTGAATGGAAGCATGTCCAGAGGGGTGCGACGTGGAAAACTTCCCTTCACATGTGTGATGGAAGAAGCCCAACTCCAGACGAGCTCCCCACCTGTTACGAAGGAGACGACTGGTCTGGAGTAAGTTTACAGGAATTCATGGATTGTAGCTACAATTTGGCCAACAACCGCCAAGTGCGCATGCTGGCAGACCTCAGCCTGGTGGGATGCTACAACTTGACTTTCATGAATGAGAGCGAAAGAAATACCATTCTTCTCCAAAGCGCCAAGAACAATCTGAAGAATATGGCCTTTTTTGGGCTTACAGAATTCCAGAGGAAAACACAGTATCTCTTTGAGAGGACATTCAACCTGAAATTCATTTCCCCCTTCACCCAATTCAATGTTACGCGGGCCTCCAACGTGGACATAGGTGAGGATGTGCGACGAAGGATAGAGGAGCTGAATTTCTTGGATGTGCAGCTGTATGAATACGCCAAGGACCTGTTCCTGCAGCGATTCCAGTACTCTAAGCAAGAGGAGCATCAGAAGAACAGGCTAAAGAGGCGAGAGGAGCGGCGGTTGCTGCGAGAGCAGAGAGCTCACCAGTGGCCAAGGGAAGAGACAGCAGAAGTAGCTGTTACTGAAGATTATAACAGTCAGGTCGCACGGTGGTGATGCTCCTCCATCTTGACCAACCACTAGGAGGATCGGATCGGAGAGTCTGCGCAGCTTGACTACCTGTGAACTGGCCACGGAAGGCCAACCCCTTTGGTACACGAGACCATGTTTGACAACTTCCCACCCTTGTCTCAGATTTTCTTGGTTTCTGCCAGTGTGGAGAATGTATTTTTTCTCGATAGGCATTAACTGCCGTTACGACATGGCAGCACAATAGACTCATGTCCAAACCAGACTTTCTTCAAAACCCTAAGCTGTAAGGATGGGTTGAAGAGAGAGCTCTATCCTTTGCTTTAACAGATGTACCCTATACAATCCGACAACCAAAACTTGGGCAGACATGAATGAAAAATGGGGAAAACAATGCCTGGTTTGGTTCGTCTGTGACCTGAGAGCTGGTTGATATCACAGTGTTGTTTCCAACCTTAGTGCATACGTTGCTAGCAAATTAAAAGGAGGAAAGCGTGTTGTCCTTCAAAGGTCTACATGATGTGTTTTGATTAAGGGAAGAAATTGCTGAGGTGATGAAAAAAACCCAAGGAAATGTGGGAATAGGGAACTGCTTGTTCTATTAGCAATCAAGCAGAGATAATTTACAAGTGATGGAGGGATTAGCTTATGTCTCTGCAGATGTTGAGACTACCCAACCCAGCCAAGTAACTCACCTTTCTGAGTGTGTGTGGCTAAGGGAAAGGAACAAGGTCCACATGGCCACTGGGCTCATGGCACAGAGATGATCTGGCTGGAGGCAATGAAATCAGCATTGAATACACAAAAGGTGAAGACGGGCCAAGCAAAATACATGGGGGGGTGTGGGGGGAAGAGAGAGCGAATAAAGCTTAAATATTAGTGTGACATTTTCCAGATTTGCTGTAAAAGCCTAGAGATCTATTGTCTGTGAAAGTAGACAGGCTAATGATATCGTCCGTTTAAATGCATCGCTGCCAACTGAATACAAGTGAAATTCATTTTCTCTCTAACTACGGTAGTGGCTAGGAAGGAAAAAATCACTTTTCATTTTTATAGGCTGCACCATGGCTATGTGGAAAGGCTCGGTATTTATTACTCCGTAGGAAGATTCTTTGTGAATTTATTGTTTTCACGATGAGAGATCCGTATCTGGTTTTCTTCCTTGTCTAGGAAAATGATTCGATGGGTTCTTCCTCCACGCGTTACGTTCTTGTGGCTAAACTGCATCTGTTTATTCCAAGACTTTATGTTGTTCCATTTGTAGTAGTGAAACTTTAAAAAGCGGGTCCTGTTCCCCACAGATCCTTCGAGAGAGTTTTTTTCCTTCTAGCTTGAATGTAAAGCATCAGGAGGAAATGTCTCTAAGTGCCTCAACGTGGCTGCTAAATCGAGATGCTGAAAGTATGTTGTTGCATGCCTTTACCTTACAGACCTGCTAGTTAGAAATACCAGAGTACCTGATGTGGATGCACATTCATCATTTATTTTCAAAATTCAAGGGGTTTTATCCAATCAGGAAAAAAAAAGAAGTGTTAAAACAGGCTGAAAATTCATCACTTCATTTCCAAGTTGCTCTTCTTTAGCGCATGTAGTATTTCTGTTCTTCCAACAATGCTATTGCTACCTACCTATGCACAACACCAAGAGTATGGTCTAAGGATCCTGCTGAGAGTTAATGCATACAGTGATCGATTAAACGTGGTGGTAACGTGGTGGTTGTTAAGAAGAGAGCTGTCAGGATGATGCCTCATTATCAGTGTCGTTTATTAGCAGTGTGCTGCTTTATGTCTGATTGTCAGTGTGCTACACCGGGAGTGAGTAGCAGTGGTCTTTCATCCCTGATGCCTGTTCCACTGATGTAACTTGTGCATGTCCTCCCATCTCTGCATTCAAAAGGGAAAACGTGGGACTGCAGATCCTTTTCCTCCTGCCCGAACATGGGATGGCTGCCTCAGAGAACAGAGAGGAGCTCTCGACACTCTCTGGATGGTATTGCTTGGATCCCAAAGCTTGGAAGAGGCACTCAGACACTTCGCTCAGATATGGATGCCTACCTTCAAAGATTTAAATTGAAATGCTTACGGTGTCCTGGGAGCAGGACCACGAGGCCACGAGGAGCTGAGCCTGACCAGTATTATTGCACCTTTTGTGTAGCGCAAGTAATTCGCAGCGATCAAACGTTTCACTGGCTAGCACTGAGGCTTCAGCCTGGGCTGGCACTGGTCCTCTGAGGGAAGGGGCTTTCTCACTGATGATGGAGGAAGCTGTTGCATCTCCCCAGAGGCCCTTCCCAGCAAAGACAGTTGCAGGAGATGGCAGGCAGGGTGCAGGGGTTTCACAGGAGGCAAGGCTGCTGAGGGGAGAAGCCAGCCACATGAGAGGAGAGATGCACGGCCAAATTCACATTAAGGAGGAAGGTAAGCAAGGAAGTACAATGAGTCCCAGACCATCTTCTAATACAAAGCACCCCTTCTTTTCCCTCTTAAGTAGGTAAAAAAGGTTCTTTTCCTTACATCCCTGTCTCCTTCCCCATCTCTCCCTGCTGCTTAAGACAACAAGAGCCTAATTTTTCCATTACAATATGTAGTGTTATCTTTTCAGGGGAGAGGAGGCAGAGCTCAAAAACGATTCCTTGGAGCCTCAACAGGGACGGTAAGTGTCGGTTTCAGCTGTCTAAGCACACCAACCATTCTCCAGACTATTCCCTCTGCCTGAGACAAACCAAAGCCTCATGAGGAAAACGGAAGCAGTCTTTGGGCGGTTGACGTTAGCTGTAATAGTTTGGCAAAACTTGAATGCAGTGACTAACCTTTTCCTCAGTCATTCCTCAGGAGAAGAGATTAGGGACCCCAATAGCTGTTAATGTGCGGTAGCATCTGTGTTAATGGGATTTAGTTAAAATTGATTTGTTGTTGGGTTTTTTCTCCCTGGAGCCTGTACAACTGGTACTCATGGTTGTGCAGAAGTTGGGGCAGGAGGAAGGCAGCTAGTGGTTGAGAACCCCTGGAACGGAAGGACCAGCAAGCACCTCCTGCCCTAGCTCCAGCAGTAGATAGGGAAAACTCGCTGTACCAACCCGACTGCTTTTCTCAGCAGAATTCCCCGGCACATGACAAATACAGCAGTTTGGAAATACTTTCAGGCTGACTGCTAAGACACAGGTTTGCAGCCTGTTTTCCTCTTGGGCACTGTGCTCAAAATAATGTAAGGCACAAGCAAAACAAAGGCCCTGGCTCATATCTCTGTTATTCCAGGGGTTTTGTTGCTCTGACAGCACAGGATTCAGTGTAATTACACGGGCTCGTGTGAGATGGGAATGCAGCATGATTATTTCAAAACCTTCATAAGCCACAGCTCTATAGGATTTCTGTCCATCTTCCTGGCATGATTTTGTTGCTTAAACAAGGCAATTTGGCTTCTGCTGCTGTGGCACTGCAAAAAAAAAACCCCTCTCAGTCTTTTGTAATGGAGATGTACTCGCTAATCTCACCCATCACATTCTCAGCACTGGTTGTCTTTCCCAGTTCAAATTCTCTGGAGGCTTGGAGCAGACGGAGGAACACGCTGCATGGTTCAAACTTGTTTCTGGTAATTCGATGTCTAGTCCAAGAACTCAGCCTGTTGCCCATGGGCCATAGTTTATTAAGGACTGAAAATTTATCCTTTCTTCCCCACTCATCAGTACTAACAATAAAATGATTTTTCACCAAGGGGAAAGGAAACCAGCCTGTTCCTTCTGCTGGGTATTCTTCACTGCGGCGTGCTTATAGCGAGGCTGTGAAAGCATTGCTAGGCGTTCTGCCCCATGTGCAGTAGTTATCTGCAGTTCACAAAACCATGATGGTAGTCAGACCCAGAGACAAACTCCCTAGCTCCAGTATGACCCTTTAAGCAAAGTAAATGGCGGGTCACATCACCTCTGCATCTGAAGATGCTTCAGACTTGACACCCACTGCTAAACCAAGAGGTTTCTCACGTGGGCCTTGCTGCTAACGCATGCTTCCTGCTGCACTTCAGGGTTCTTGTTTGCCACCTGCAGTCTTGTACCAGTTATGGGCACTGGTCTTATCAAACTTAGCTCGCTCATACTTTCCCCCCTCCCTCCATCACTGCCTTTTGGTATATCTTTTTGTTCTCTGGGGCAGGGAGGACTTTTGCCCAGGCTGGTGGATAGTACCCTGTATGAGAAGAACAACCACAACAAAATCATTCTGAATCACAATAAAATCACTTTGCTAGAGTTGATTGCTGTATCCTCTCTACTTGGAAAAGGTACCTGAGTTGCACTGAAACACTTCTTTCCGTTTGGTTCTCATAATCCTTTCTTTGTTAATATTTTATTGGTATTTGTGGAGTGAAATGGTTTCCATAGCCTACGATGTCCTTGGCTTTCTTCTTGGCCGTATCACTAGCTCTGTAATTTCAAATAAATGTTGGAAGTGAAAAAAAAATCAAGAGATTCTGTCATTTGCCATAGTTACGATGAAAGGGTGAATTCATAGGCTGTAAATGACTTTATCCTTTAGGACTTTTCCTTCTGTTTATGTGCAATAATGTGTGTGAACTCGGCTACTAAGAGATTGTATCGTGAGTAACCATATCTACTTTTATTCCTATTTACAAGATAGTTTGTAGGCCTAGGGATTTTCATGGATGTAAAGCACAATTTGATGAATTGGTTAGTGTGTTTAACCATTGTGATGTCAAAAGCAGCTGTTTCCATCTATTTATTTGTGGGTGGTTTTCTGTAAAATGATGCTCATTGAGAAATCTGTTTAAACCGAGGAAGTTCTGTTGGATATTGTTGGCTCCATGAATTCCTTATGAGCAATGAATAAACATTGTTTGCATTTTTGAAACAGTAAAGGTTCCATCTTATCTACACGGCCATAAAAAGGACTGAAAGGTCTTCTGCTGGGTGGTTTGACAGCGTTAGTAAAGGGTAACCAGGACCATAGTTATGTTGTTTAACAAAACACACGTTGATATCACTTCCTATTTCATTATCTTTGGGCCTGATCCCAGATCTTTTGATACCAACTGGCTGTATTTCAGCTTGAATTAAGACAGGAGGGTTGACATTTTAATAATCACCAGCTCTTCAAATGACCCCCTTGTCAGGATTTCCACACTTGGATTGAATTAAGGCTCACACATGCAAAGAGTGAATTTGTTTGACTAAATTTCTGCTCCAGTGCCACTGAGGACTGTCAGGATAGTCTCACGAACTGCTGTGGGGAAGGATGAGAAGCTACACTGTGATGCTGTGTGCATGTCCTTACGTTTTCTGAAGGGGAATGGGTCTCGGGAGGAGCCGATTGCTTACCAGCCATACCGTTTCATATAAGAGCATTACTAGGATGAACTAGGACATGGAAGGGAGCGTGGAGAAGCATGGACAGACTTAAGGAGACAACATTAATCTCTCTTTACTCTTCACTGAGTCCCTTTGTTAGGTCTGCACCTTCCAGAAGCAGTCGAGGCCCCTGTTCCATGACTCTTTTATCAGACCAACACTTCTTCCTGACAAGCCTCCTCTCTGTCTGTACCAAGCATAGTTGCTCAGTAAGTGTCCTTGTGGTTGATTATCCCAGTGGAGCTTGCCTGCAGTGTTTTTCATGCTGCTACATCTTGATTTGGATATGGGAGGGCTAGGGCTGCCCACAGCACTCAGTACACCAGCACAGCAAGGCTTTTGTGTTTCCACAGTCATAGAATCATCCAATGGTTTAGGCTGGAAAGGAACTCAGATATCATCTACCTCCATTCCCCTGGCCCCAGGCAGGGGCACCTCTAACTGGACTTTGCTGCCCAGGGCACCATCCAGCCTGGCCTTGAAGACACATATAAACTGGTGTTTACATAAATGTTCTTCACATCATTTTTCCTAGAGCAGAGTTTTGCAGTCTTCTGACCAGGTCTGGGTACCAGCCAGACATTTCCATTAAATTATCCATTCTAGTCGTCTGATTTCCAAGGAGCAGCAGTCAAATCAGAAGGCAGCAGTATAGGGAAAGTTAAGATTGGGTTTGTTCCCCCTACATGACTCACTTTAAATTTCTCTAATCTGAATTTCATCTGTCTGTTTACTGCTGCTGCTCTGTGTTATCAGGGTCTTCTGCAATTCACACTCAGCCCTTGTCTTTAGTACCCTGAATAATTTAGGAGCTCTTCTCCAGCACAGATTAGTATCCCTACAGTTCATTGTGCAACTTGCCTTAGGCAGCAGGGGAGCAGAACTTGAGGCAAGCTGACATAAGAGCCTAGCTAAATCTAGATCAGCAGATCTAAAGGCTTAATTTGCCTTCCCAACCACTTTGATGACAGTGCTGAGATGTATGCTGCCACTCTGCCTCTCTCCCTACGGAGCCGACACATCCGGTTTTATTAGAGTTGAGATTGCTTTTCACACAGGTGGTCACTAACACAAAGCTCCTGCTTTTTGCTCCCTCCTTTTAGCTGAAAGCCATACTGAAGGGGTGTCGGATCCCCTCTCTCATCCATATTCTCAGATCCCTTAAAACCGTTTGAAATTGGGTGGCTGCTCCTCTCTTTCACGTGCGGGTTTTGGCAAAGGGAAAGTTCAGTCTTCACAGAGCATAAACGGCTCCCGACTCTACTTGGTCTCTGTGCTGCAAAGCTATAAACAAAGGCAGGTGCCACACCGGGCAGGTGGGCACCGAAAGGACAGCCAGCTGAAAAGGTCACAACCTTCTGTCTTAGATCAGACAGGACAAAGAATTCCAGGTATCTGACTGCAAATAAGGCACAGAGGATGTGAGGTCCAGGTATCTGACCACAAATAAAGCACAGAGGATGTGAGACCCAGGGATCTGACCATAAATAAGGCCCAAAGAACGTGAGGTCCAGGTATCTGACCACAAATAAAGCACAGAGGATGTGAGACCCAGGGATCTGACCATAAATAAGGCCCAAAGAACGTGAGGTCCAGGTATCTGACCACAAATAAAGCACAGAGGATGTGAGACCCAGGGATCTGACCATAAATAAGGCCCAAAGAACGTGAGGTCCAGGTATCTGACCATAAATAAGGCCCAAAGAATNTGAGGTCCAGGTATCTGACCGCAAATAAGGCACAGAGGATGTGAGGAACACGGTGCAGAGCACAGCACGAAGCCATCTGTGGCAGAATGTGAAGTGCTGTAAACTTCCCTTTCCCGTTTCATTTTCTGCCACTGCGTTTAGAAATTATAGCAAGAAACGTGTTGATAGCCACATTATTATTTGCACGCAGTGGGAAGCAAAGCCAACACTGCTGAGATCGTCGAGAAGAGGAGGAGCTGCTTTTAGTTGGGGAAAAAAAAAACCTCATTAATTGTGTTTTGGTTTCGAAGCTCAAAAATCAAACTTGCCAGCCTAGCAGCTGCCAGAAAGGTGTCATCACAGGGATTTAATGCTGGGAGTCCAACAGCAGCATACAAGAATTCAGCCTTGCTTCCTTTTCTGGTGGCTGCAGTAAGGAGAATGAATGAGGAGACACCCACTGGAGAGAGAAGCCATAAAACCTGGGAACAGCTGGGATATCTCGCAGCAGCCCAGACCACAGTGGGGTTTTTGCTGGGTGGGCAGATGATCCAGTGCTGGTGCTCAAGGATAGCAAAGCCATTGGGAGGTTTATAGCCCAAATCCTCGCTTGTTATCTGTCAGAGAGCCTTCACCATGAGCAAAAGCTGGTGTCATGAGTCTATCCCCCAGAAATCTCAGATTAGGAGGAGAAAAATAGCAGCTAAAAGCTAAGTGGACATCTAGCTCTGCAGTCGGCTACAGGAGAGTGCCAGGAAATGGAAGTGAGCAAGAGATGGCTGGATAAAAGAGCTGTTGCAGAAGGAGTTAGGTAGCTTTTCCTGTGAAACCATCCTTCTTGCTCAGCCCTTTTCACTGCAGAGGCAGAGCCACCCAGTTCCACTCGGCTAGCAGGACAGCCCCGGGATCAAGCTGGTTTAGAGCAGAGGTGAGCTGTGAGCCAGGGAAGAATCAGGGTAATAGATTGGCAGCATCGTGGAGTCTATTTTCTTCAGGTTTTTTTTCCTGTAGGGCTCAAGGACAAGAACTTTAATGTTTCTTCTTAAAATATAAGGCTTAACTTCTTATTTATGAGCCACTTCTGAAACTGAAAATGTTTTGTAGCTTTACTTCAATATCCCGGTGTTTAGCCTGGACTATAAATAACAGAGCCGTACGAGGAGATGCATTTCCACACCAAGGCTGTAAATACACAGCGCATTTCATACGCTCTCTCTTAAAGCAGACAGGGAAAGCTGCCTGCCCACCTGTATGGGGTGACTCTGCAGTGGGGCTGGAGAAGTGAGAAGTTCTCTGCCCAGTGAGAAGTTGGAGCTCTGGCTACTGTTCTGGCTCTTAAAACCCCAGGTAAGAAAACTCAAGCTGAAGTGTTTTCAGGTCTGCAGTGAGACACCTGACCTTGCTTCTCGGTGGAGAGTTAAGGCAGGATTGTTCATTAAAGTGAGCAAGAAACCCTGCCTGACAACCTGAGTGACTTTTTGCCCTTTGATGAGGAGGTCTTGGTTCGGTGGGTGAGGGATGCAGCACGGCAAACATCACACACATTGTGCCTGCACACTTCCCTTTGAGGGATTCGAGGGAGGTTTTTGAAGAATAAGGTTTGTAGCCTGGAGAAGAGGAGATTGACGGGAGATCTTATTGCCCTCTATGGGGCAATACTTGGAAGGATGTTGTAGAGAAATGGGGGTTGGTCTGTTCCTGGGCAGCCTGTGCCAGTGCTCCGGGACCCTCCCTGGGAAGAAGGTCCTGCTGATACTGATATGGAACCTCCTCTGTTCCAGCTGGCACCCAGTGCCCCTTGTGCTATCTCCAGATGACCTTGAGAAGAGCCTGGCTCCATCCTCCTGACACCCACCCCTCACATCACAATGGATCTTCCCTGCAAGTCACCCACTTTCTGGATGGTGGCAGGAGGGAAGCCAAGAAGTGCTTGTGGGACAGTACATCAAATGTGTGGTAGGACAGCAAAATCAGACTCATCATGAAGAAAGAGTTGGCAGTAAATAAAGCTAATCATACTTAGATGGAGGGGAAAAGGCTAGGTTGACAGCAGGAATTGCTGGAAGCCTGGTGACATAAATTATTAACTTCATGATTCCACTGGAAAAATGTCTCCAGAGAGCTCTGTAGAGCCAGCAGTGCAGTCTTGAAGTGCAGTTAATCAAAACAGAGCAATCTCAGGGCCTAGGAATGGTATTTTCTAGGCTGTAATTAGTCAGTAAGCTCTCTGCTGGTTCTCAGTGCCCTCCCTTTTCTGGTAAAAAATTGTTAAAACGCCCCAAATCTTTGTTCTAATACTTAAGCCTGGGAAGGCTCCCACTGCTATCAGAAACAGTGTAATTAGAGCTCATGCTCACATAGCTTTCAACTTTGCACTCTTATATATGAGTAAAAAAGCTAAATCTCTGATTAGAAAACCAAAATCCAAGGGACCCAAGCGGATCTCTGCCGACACAGACAGCAATTCCTATCGAAACTGTGGTAACTGTCATGCCAGGAGGCCAGAAGAAAATCTCTAGTCCCTGAGAAACTTAGGAGGATGGAGATATGGCGAGGGAGACAGGTCTCTTCCTCTCTGCTCATCAAAGGTGAGGTGCATCCCAGCAAGCTGTGTGCATTAACCCCCTGGTTGCTGCATCTGTATAGGAGGCAGGAATGGGTGCACAAATTTCTCCCTCAGGTTTGCTCTTCTGTGCCAGCTTGGAAGCTGCAATCTTTTCTCTGGACAAGGGTTTGTCAGCTGTTGGCTTTAATCTGCATCTGTACTGAGAGGACTATTAACAAATTGTTGGCTGCAATGTGCCAGTAAGTTTACATCAGAAGTCATCTGTTTCTGGGAGCCTCAGGAGTCCCACATGGCTTAAAAATGGATGGAAACAAAGAGGAAAACAAAATCCCAGACCCTTCTAGCAAAGCCACCTTAGAGGAAGTGACAGCAAAGGCCCAAGGTGTGGGTGTGTATCCTAACACACTGCTTTAGCTCATCCCCATCCTTCTCTGCCGTAGTTACTGCATCTGTGCCTGGCTACAGCCCAGCCTTAATCCTGTCCCCATGTAAGCCGCTGCATGACCTGGCCCCAGACTGTGCAGGGCTGCTTGTGTGGCAGGCAGAACAGGCCTGGAGCACTGTGGTGTATCTTTACTTTATACTCAACCTCCTCTAACAGGGGAGAAGCCAGATCTGCACTCTCCTGCCTGCATGGCTGCCCCCACACTGGAACCAGCAGTCGTGTGGCCATCAGGTAGATGGCAAATGCTGGGAGACCTGGAGAAGGTTCTGAGGCTGACCCCCACTTCCTTCATTAGTGCTCAGGTGCCTCACACCAGGGAACAGGAGAGAGAATATCAGCTGTTTCTCTTGCAGCAGCATCGTGCAGTGAGACCACAGCAGGCACAGCCCTGCTTGTCTCTGAGGTTATGTTTGCATTGACCATAGCATGATGGCTCTGAGTGCTGCAGAATTTGCTGAACTAGTGAATACAAGGGCACTGAGCAAGCAAGAGAGAGTTAACATCTTTTCATCAAGCTTAGGGTTTTGGGTTGGGTTTCTTGCATTCTGTGTATGGAAATACATTAACTAGCAGTGACTGGGTTTGATTAGAGAGATACACGAGCTCTGCCTTCTCCCTAGGATAGATCACTAACATGCTATTTCCTTTTTAATTTACTGTACACACGATGCCTTTTCTTCTTGCTCAACTTGCAAGATATTTTTCCAAGCTCTCCAGTGGCTATTTACCTGCTAGAACATTTACATCGATGCTCCAGCATGGGCAGCTGCTCTTGGCAGCTTTTCTTTCAGACCCAGCGGACCAGACTTTGAACTTTTTCAGCTTGAAAAGATCAGGCCATTACAGAAGCTGACACTTTTTAATTTGATAACTTCTGTGGGGAGCTGAACGCTACTGGCTGAACAAATAAATTAGTGCAAGACTGACTGCTTTAACCAAGCGGCGGCTGTCATCTGGGGGAAGAAGTAAATTAATTCCAATAAACAAGGAGAAATCCTTGATGACCTCCTGACTGCACTGGGATCTCAGTGAGGGGGAAAGGAAACGTAGCTTATTAAATTTTTAAGTCTTTGGTAAATTCCCCAAGTTTATCCTTTTTGTTTGGGTAGTGCTAATGGTTTGCAGTTGTGGAGACAGAGGAGACCCTCGGCCGTTAACAGCCCCCTCCTTCACCGTGCACTGGGCTGGTGGGATGCTGCGTGTGGTGGCATATTGCACATGGGGTATCACCTCCTTGGCAGCAGTGATAGCAGTCTGAATGGTGAGTGGCCACAATATCACACATGGGGGCAACTTAACCTGGCATAGAGAAAGTTTCCTGGCTAGTATCACACAGTATCGATGAGGCTGGTAAAGACCTTAAAGATCATCCAGTCCAACCTAAAACCAACCACACCAACACGAAGTTATGAGAAAACTCATGCCCAAAGCTTGTTGGGGTTTTGGGGTTGTCCATGTTTGGGTTTTCTTTCCTCGAGGATCTGGTGGATCCTCTCTAATCGAGTGCCTTGAGCTTTACCTCTAGTTTGTGAACACTACCTCTGGTGATGAACTACACAGGTCAGGACACACCCCTGGCAGGTCCTTGGTTTTGATAGATGAGTGGAACCTGAGTCTATCGTTGGTACCAAGGACGGTCTATGTGGTGGAATGTATTCACAGGAAGATGGGCATCTTGTGAGCCAGCCATACGAAACGTTAGCGTGACTTATTCTGGGATGGTTAAAACTGAAACTAACCTTGTTTTCACAAGAAGAGCTACCAAACTGCTTGTCAGCACAAATACGACCTTGTGTGCATTCTCCAGGTAATGAGGACCCGATTAGAAGGTGATTTTAGTTGCAGGCTTGTTGTGTGCTTTAGCAAGGCTCCCCATTAACAATAAACACTTGTCGTGTGCTTTAGCAAGGCTTCCAATCAGCAAATGCGTGGAGATAGTAAAACTGGTTATAAAGGGCAGCTTTAGCACAATAGAGTCTTCGCTTTGATTCACATTGGATCATGGAGAGTCCAGCTTTATCTCTCCTCAGTTTTGGGTGGGTATATGCAGTGCAATGGCACTGGACCTCCTCCTTGGAGAGGCCCAGTCACTCTGCTGACAGGATGCTGGAGGAAGGACTGTGAGGGGAGAAAGCTGTGGGGTTTGTAGGAGTTTTTGACTGTTGGAAATAGAAAAGGTTATGGGGGGTGAGGACAGAATGGTAAAGTAACACACTGGTTGGGGTTTTTTAGTCTACACAGCAGGCTTCCATTTCTGTTTTGTTAGAAGTGGAAGCTGCATTAGATTTAGGACTTCCCAAACCTAGGCTTGGGTTCGTATAGAAGCTGTTGTTTAGCGTAACGGGACTCTTAGCAAAAGTAGCATCATCCAACAAAGCTGTTAATATCTGCTTTCAATAAAGCAGGAAATGTGACCCCGTGTCCTGTTCCCCAGCTGGCTGGATGTATCACGCTAGTTCTAAGCTCTGTTCTCTAAATCAGCATTCAAATCCATGCAAGCTGCTGAGCAGGTAATGAATATCAAGGAGTTTTCCAGGTAAACTATGGTAAATTGACTTCTTTGGCTCCTATAATTGATACAGCCTGTCTTATGCAATAATAAACATAATCTTTTTAGGGAGTAGAAGTCTGAAGACAGAAAAGTGCTTTCAAAACAGTGGTGCAGGGGGCAGCAATAGAATAACAAGTTAAAGCTGAAGGTGTCCAGCCCTTCGTGTCATTAGCTGGTCCAAGCATTGGTCAACATGAACACACGGGCTATACTGTTATTGAACCTACATCACCAGACGTGTCTCTCGTAGTAGCAGAGCTCTGCATGTGGGGATTCCTGGCCCAGCTATTCCATTTGTTAGCCCTGCTGAGATTATTATGATTTCTGACTGAGTAAGAGAGAAGCTGCTCTCCTTTCCCTACTTATTCAGGCTTCAAACTCAGGGCTCAGGGCTTGATGCACACTTTATCTGATAAGAGCATTTTGTCTCAGGTATAGAAATCAGTTCTCACTGTTTTCATTTGCACAGTAGTTTTCTGTGCATTACAGCTCATAGATCTTCCTCTGTGGCCAGACCTTGTGGCTAGCTTTCCAGGGTGAAGTGCCACTTGGGGATGATTCAATTCCTGGGTCTACAGCAGCCACTCTGTGGGATCACACTGAAATGTTCCTGTAAATTCTGGTGGATGTCTGAATTTATGCTGTGAGCAGGAATTGCCACAACCATTAGACACAGGTAATGGAAGGTGTAGTTTTCTAAGAACAGGTGGGTTTCTGAGCTAGGTGGATTGAATCTTGACTGCAGTAAGATGTGAGATAGTAGCATAAGAGAAGTGCATGGGGACTGCAGAGAAACCACCTGTACTGCAGTTTGCACTTAGTCCCTATGGGAGTTTGGAACCTTTCTCATATCTGCGTGGTCAGATGCTGTTGCCTTGTATCTGCTGACAGATGCTGTTGCCTTGTCCCAGATCAGGTTGACTTTGCTTGTAAAACTTGTTAAGAGCTGCTCCTGAACTGTGCCAGCTCCTAAAGTAACTTAGAGTCAGGTGCTGGGGAGCTCACTAACAAGGTGGCAGCACCTCAGCTTGGCCCTGACCCGCTTTAGACCACTTGCACAGGCAGACAGACAGCTGCCTCCTCCATTCTTCACAGAAAATAGCCCATAGGCTTGCCCAGTCCCTGGCAGGGAGCAGGCTGGAAGACACTGGAGAAGTTTGCCTGAGACATGCTGGTGCTGGTGAGTGCAATGCGTACTGTAGGACTCCCCCAGAAGATGCATCATGCCAAGCCAGTGCTTGTTCTGAAGACAACAATGTTCAAAGGGAAAAGATTTCCACACTTCCCTAGAGTTTCTGCAGTTACAGCTTGGCAACGGTTACAAAGGCCAGCTAGCCCGAGCTAGAACCTTCTAGAAGAGTCTGATAAGGAAAGAAATAGCAAAGCTGCCTTCTTTCATCTGCCAGACATCTCTCTGACTGACAGCGAGTTTGGCTGGAGCACAGCAGAGCTGCTGGTTTTCAGGTGTTCAGCTTTCTGGGCCCCTCAGTTCCAGAAGGACACAGAGCTGCTGGAGGGTGTCCAGTGTAGAGCAACCAAGATGATGAAGGAAGTAGAGCACCTCCAGTTCCAGACCCGCCTGGCTGTGTTCCTGTATGACTTGGTCTAGTGATGCTGCTGTGGCAGGGGGATTGGACTGGATGATCTTTCGAGGTCCCTTCCAATCCCTAAGGATTCTAGGATTGTAGGATTTCCTTAGAGCAGGTAACAGAGCACAGAAGCTGAGTAGTGTCTGTGGTCACAAGTCTCTCAGCATAGCTGGTCTTCTCTTGTCAGGCACGCTGTCTATTTGTTCCACTGCTCCCCAGGTGTGACCCTGCTGCCTGCACCCCTCCTGAGACCCAGGACCTCCCTGCTGAGACCCATCGCTCCTTTCCCTATCTGGAGAGTCTGCAAGACCAGCAGAAAGCAATTGGCAGGCTGTCGATTTTCAGCATCACAGGCTGTCTAAACATTTTGATCTGTGCTCCTGACAGCGAACTCAAAGATGTGCCGTGCTTCATCTCTTCTGCCTTTACGAGGATTGCCGTCCTCTGACTGAAGCAGACCTTTACATAACGAATGCACTGTCATGCCTGGCGCTCTTTTCGTGATGAAATGGGAGATTACACAGGTGCAAAGCACAATCGCTCACAAACGTGGCTACTAAGGTTCTACTGCCATTCGGTATCGCTGGCACTGGCTGGGGCTTTCCCAGTCTGACGAGGGCCATACATGTTCATACGTGTTAATGCTGCATGATGCAGGAGTCAGGGGTGTTGGGGTGTCTCCCCTGGTGTTCCTCACACGCGCAAGTAGCGAGTGCTGCTGATGGAGAAACCTTTTCAGTGATGCTTTTCTGAAGAGGTTGTTTCACTCTGCCGAGGCTGATGTACTCAGGCTAATCCATGCCTTTGAAGAGAGTCTAAATGCAGGGGTAAAAGATGGGCAAAGGAAGATGCCCACAAAGCTTCAGCACAGCTTCGTACAAGAGACAACACCTGGGCGCCTCTCGGGTTGAGCTGTGCAGGGATCCAACAGCAGCGGCTCAAAACAAGCAACCAGCAGCTAGCAGGAGGCTTGGTCAAAGGCAGAAGATGTAGGTAGGTGCTTAAGTCCCTCACTGGTAACCCACCAGCTCAGGAAGCTGGAATCCAGCTCCAGAAAATTGCTGAAAGATGATTTCTGTGCTATTTTACATTAAAATAACATCCAACCATAGGATAATCCCACCCGGCCAAGGTGTGCAGTAAGCAGCTCTTGGAGACAGTGCACGTTGGTCCATGGCTCCCAGTCAGCATGGAGGTGAGGAAAGGTTGAGCTGAAGTGATCCCAGATGAAGTTTCAGCTCAAGAGGTCTGCTGAGCGTGCACAGCAGCCATGGTGCAGAAACCCCTCCTCACCCTGGGGCTGGCACTAGCTGTGGTGACAGGTTTCTTACTGTCTTGCACCAAGAGGAGCATGAGGGAGGTAATGGTACCCTCTGGCAGACTTGATACCCTCCCACTGAGCGCTGAGCTTCTGCAGCTGCCTCTGGATGACCCTTGGTTCCAGCAAGTTGATTCACAGGCTACAGAGCTCCCAGAGCATCCTGAACACCATTACCACTGCATCTGATGGGGCTTGTGCTACCATGAGTCTGAGTAAGAAAAGAGTGAGAAAAACAGGGGTAAAAGCTATCTGAACAGGAGCTGAGAGGGAAAGAAGTGACTGCCATTGGATCACGCTGGGCCATTTGTTCTTTCCATTTCTGTTCGGATACCGAAAAGCCTTGCTATGAATTCTGGCTACAGCAATCTGCATTCTTATTAGCAGCTTGGTTTAAGAAAATAGGGAAGTGTGGGAGGTAGAGGATTAAAGAACAGTATATGCATGCTTCAGATACCTCTGCTTAGCAAAAGCTCTGCTTAAATGGGAAAACGACAGCAAGCCCTTCTAGCCTCGGGGGCAGCTGGCTTCAAGCTGGGAAGGGAAACATCCCATGCAGCTGGTGAGGGTGCAAGACATTAGGAGATGCTGTTTGCAGTGAGCTAGGAAGGATTAGAAAGCTGTCAGTGCTTCTGGTGTACAGACACATTATCACAGGGGGGGATAATATTTCAGTAGAAAATTAGCTCAGGAAGCATCTTCTAAGGACAACCGTGGGCTGCTCGTGGAGAGGATGCTGGTGTCTGTGGGGAGGGGACCTGTAGGTTCCTAATCCCCAGCGCTGCTGCTTGGCCTTGCAATGCTCGGGGCTTTCTCCAAAACGTTTTGCACAGTAAAACAGAACATGGGCTTTCCTCCTTCCTACCCTCCCTCCTGCAGCTTGTGCCTGCAACCCCGCCAGCGTCCAGCCAGCTTTATATTCAGAGAGTAAATCCCTAAAACACTCCCTCATTCTACGAGGCTGCGGTGACCTTTTAAGTATCATAATTACCTTTTGTACTCTGACTTTTTCTTCCAAATTCATCTAGAAACCCTGACACCTGTATTTTTCTGATCATGGAAGGCATAAGCTCTTAATCTCTGCTCAACTGCAGGTCTTCTCAGATTTGGGGGAGTACCAGGCTCTCTCATCTGTGCAAGTATTACCCGTTACCCAGACAGCCTTGATGGAAAGAAAGAGTGATTCGGGTTTGGAACGGGCTGCCCACAGAGGTGGTTGGGTCACTGTCCCTGGAGGTGTTCAGGGTTAGGCTGGATGCAGTGCTGAGTGGCATGAGCTAGATGGCAGATGTTAGGGTTACTTGGTTGGCTTTAGGTTGGACTGGATGATCTTTAAGGTCTTTTCCAGCCTCATCAGTACTGTGAGACTGTGAAATAAATGGTGTCTAATTTAAACTGGAGTTCTCAATGGCAAGTGTCTTCTTCCCCACAGATGCCAGAAATACAGCTGCAGCTACACCTACGCTGCACACAGGGATCAGGATCTGGCCCAGCAGGCGTCTCAGCCTCTTACTGCTGTACCCAAATTAGCAGGCAGCTAGACCCTGCATCCAGGGGGAACTCAGCCACTAATGGCAAAGGGGCACTAAAGCACTTAAATCTTCTCTGAGCCATGCCTAATTGTGCAGAGCTCCTCTCCTGGCCACGCTCGAGGAGTTTAGATGAACACGTGTAGTTGTTATGCTGAAGCAGAAGGCGTGTATTTATGTGGACAGGAGGAAGGAAGGAGGAACTTCACACCTGAACAGCGACAGCTTCTGAAGCCCCCCTGACCCCCCCAGCTTTCTGTGGTAGCCATCTGTCCATTTCTCCATGCAATAATATCCAAGAAGTTAGCATACCTCACTGTTCACATCTGACTTTGCAGTGCAATGGGCTAAAGATGCTCACAGCCAGACACAGATGAGAGGCAGTTTAAGAAGCTCTTCCTCACCTCCATTTATTAGAAGTGGGAGTCAGCCTCCCCAGAATGGGATTAAAGGCTGTCAGCCTTGCAATTGCAGATTAAAATTGGACAGCAGAAGCTTCTAGCCACCCCACTGGCCATTCATCTTGTCCTCTGGCTTGTCAGAGGTAGCTGCCCCTGAGGCAAAGGGGTCCAAGCTGTTCATGAAGCAGAGTGGTCACCTGCAGCCTGGTGCACTGGGCTGAAGGGAAACCAGAACAAAGAGAACAGGTGCAGAACAGAGCTGCCTAAAGCCCAGGCACCTCTGGTAGGGACCAGCCACCCCTCCTGTTAGGACTATCGTGGGGATCCTGTGCCAAACACACACCCCAGCAGCCACCCTCCCCCAGAGGAGCAGGCTGCTTTAGGCTCTCTGGATGAGTACAACCCAAATGCTGTGAGTCGTGTGGAGGCTGTCTCTCTCTCTCTATTTCTCTGTGTCTCTCTCTGTGTCTTCCCCTCTGTGCCTCTTTGGAAAGTTCCAACTAGCTAACTGTTCATGCTACCTGTCATCTAAAGAAGGTGCCCCTACCCTGCCTCTGCTTCTAAATGCTTAGGCAAAGCAAATCACAGAAGGACAGAAGTGCCCAGAAGTTCTGTCTACCTGAACTGAATCAACCTCTGAATTTTATGGCAGCTCAATTCTTCATCTGCTGGAAATGGAGCTGTGTATGGTACCACAGCTTCCCCTCCAGGCCTGTTAGGTTACATCCCCAACAGCCACCTCACCTCTCTACCTAGGTTGAACCGTATTACTCTGTGTCACTGCTTTTTGCAGTGTGGGTGGAGGAAGGATGCTCCTTGTCCTCTGCTTTCAGGAGCCATGAACACTCAAGCCAGGTGCTAATGGTTGGCACTTGCTTGGAGTGAAATGTTTATCACACAGAGAGAAGTGAGGTTAAAGAAGAACAGTACTTTGGGCTCAGTGATGTGTCATACAGACGTGCAGTATCTGAGCAAGCAGAACCGGTAACCTCACTGCACTGCTCTTGTTGTTCTTGTGCTTTGTGGCAGAAGTACAGAGTTCTGTTTAAATGAAAGCTTTATCAGGGTCACAGAATCATTAGGGATTGGAAGGGACCTCAAAAGATCATCCAGTCCAATCCCCCTGCCACAGCAGGATCACCCAGACCAAGTCACACAGGAACACAGCCAGGCAGGGCTGGAACATCTCCAGAGAAGGAGACTCCACAACCCCCCTGGGCAGCCTGTTCCAGTGCTCTGTTACCCTCCCTGGGAAGAAGTTCCTGCTGATATTGATATGGAACCTCCTCTGCTCCAGCTGGCACCCATTGTCCCTTGTCCTATCTCCAGATGACCTTGAGAAGAGCCTGGCTCCATCCTCCTGACACCCCACCCAATCCTCACAGATTTATAGACATGAATGAGGTCCTCCCTCAGCCTCCTCTTCTCCAAGCTCAGAAGACCCAGCTCCCTCAGCCTTTCCTCATCAGAGAGGTGTTCTAATTCCTTCATCATCTTTGTTGCTCTGTGCTGGACACCCTCCAGCAGCTCTGTGTTCATCATCTGGTGCTCTTCAAGTTCCTTGTAAAGTGTTTCAGTATCAGCCCTCTGATGAAACACAACCAGGAACCTGACACACGCACTGAGGCTGTTGAATTATTATCTCTGCCCTAGAAAGAGCTTTTTGAGGAGCTTGAGGAGCTGAAAAAGACAAGCCTCCTTGGCAGGCAGGTCCTTACTACGACATTGGATGGGGAACAGCTGCCTCGTTGCACCTGCTCCACTGTGTCTCCATCTAGTTCTTGCTGTGCCTTTCAAGAAGACTCCCTGGCTAGAGCACTCATGAGGGGAGAAACAGGAAAACTGGGCTAAGAGTCTTAAAGTCAGCTGTGAGCTGCTGACATGAGTGGGAGTGGAGTGAATTCCACACTCAAGAAAGCAACCCCCACCTCGCAGACTCTGAAAGAGCAGCTCAACTGTGAAACAGTGAGTAATGGTTCTGGGTACTGCCGCTGGCTGTCCTCAGGGGAAACTAAATATATCCTGCTCCTGATATCATTGCTCCTAAGTTTGCTCTGTAATAGCACATTCTTGCTCAATAAAGCACTTCCATCTTGCCCAGAATTAGCCATGGAAATTGAGGAGGTTGGTCACTCGCAAGCAGCGGCACTGGGTCCTGATGGCTGGTGCTGCTAACCCCTGTGAGCAGAATGTTCCCCCTGTCTCTCTGCCGCTGGACTTGGACAGAGGGAAGAGGGAAGCCTTGCAGACTGTACTTACAGAGCGTATCATTCTACTGTTGGTGCTCTCAGATTGCATCTGTGTCCTCAGGTATGATTAGCAGATTGCTCTTAGCCTTAATGAACCATTGTGGCCTCCAGGATCTGAAGGGGGCTACAAAAAAGCTGGGGAGGGGCTTTTTAGGATCTCAGGCAGCGACAGGACTAGGGGGAGTGGAGCAGAGCTGGAGATGGGGAGAGTTAGACTTGATGTGAGGAGGAAGTTCTTCACCGTGAGAGTGGTGAGAGCCCAGAATGGGTTGCCCAGGGAGGTGGTTGGGGTTTAAGGCCAGGCTGGATGAGGCTCTGGCCAGCCTGATCCAGGGTGGGGGTGTCCCTGCCCATGGCAGGGGGGTCGGAACTGGATGATCCTGTGGTCCCTTCCAACCCTGACCGATTCTGTGATTCCATAACTTCTTCCCAGTGAGGGTGATATGGCACTGGGGGAGGAGCTGGCTGGGCAGGGTTGTGGGATCTCCTTCTCTAGAGACAATTGAAACCTGCCTGGACTTGGTCCGGGTGATCCTGCTGAGAAACATCTTGGGCATCATCTTGCAAGAGAGGATAATATGGTGGGTGCATTGTCATCAGCAGCTCTTCAGAAAGCATCACACCTGGACCCATCCTTGCAGAGCCCTCAGATAAGACAGTGATAAAAAAGATGAGTGCATGTCTTGTGGGTGTGTGAAAGCTCAGCTTTCAGGGCATTAAATCTGTCTCCCCGTGAAGGATTTCTTAAGAACTGGATGTCAGTTTATTGTTCTTCGCTTCAGCTCTGGATGCTCAGTGACTGACTACCTCACCCATTCGTTCCAGAATGGTGGCAGCTTTGTTTTGGTGATAATAGGGCTGCTTTACCAGGCTGTAATCCAATTCCCAAGTGGGTGAATACTCTCCAGCTTTTTCCTGATGATCCAAGGAACTGACTTACTGACCAGGAAGACAGTCTCCTGATCATGCTGTTATGCTCCAATTCCTCAGTATTTGGGCTAAATAAACCTCAAAAGTATGTGTGACATGAGAAGGAAGAGCACGGGAGGAGGATAAGAATGACAACAAGGATCAGCCTGGCAGAAGGAGCTGGGGATGTTTTGTTCTTTGATTCTTAATCATTTCTCTCATTTCTCGAGGATACTCACCCTCTTTCAGATAAGGACTGCACCTGAAGCTAAAAATCCTCTGGCTCTGGTTAGAAGAGAGCTAAATCATTTCCACCGGCCCAAAGAGCTGAAAAAGTAAAGGCTATTTACAAACAGCACAGTCCAATCTGTACCTGAACCTCTTATGGCTTAAAAGCACCCCAGCTCTGGTACTGTGCGGGCTCAGGGCTCCCTGCACACAGCGCGGCGCAGGCTCTCTCCTCTTTCCCTCTGCTTTGCTTTGTTGTCCTGCTTGGTTTTGCAAGGGATCTGGAACTAATTTATCCGTTTTAAACACGAAGGGTTTGATGCAGATGGTGTTAGGGCTGCGTGTACAAGCTGAGCCTTTCTGTCCTCCACACTGCTGCTGTGCGGAGGGCAGCTCAGGAATGGGGCCACTAGAGGGATGTTCAGCACTTGACTAGAAGTGTTCCAGTAAAAACTAGGAGTGACACCAGGGTTTTAGAGCATCTACATGAACGCACTGGCTCTCCCTGTTCATTAACGTGTATTACAGGCTGCAAAAACCCACCCTGCTGAGTGAGACCTGTCACGCTTCCTCTCCTGCTCTAAGGCTTTGTGTATCTCTGCTGGTAATGTTCATGCAAGTCGAAAAGGAGCTAGCTGGGTGGCTCCTTAAACACCACAAGGACTGCAGTTGCTTCGTAGGGGCATCTTATTCCACCACAGCACAGGTGGAGGATGTTTTCTGCTTTTCTGCAGGCTGTTGGTGTATTGTCCTGCTCGGACACTGTGAGGCATCCGTCACCTCTGCACTGACCTGAGTGCAGGATACTCTCTCCAGGCTTAGGAGAGGATGGTAGGAACGAGAAATTAGTTGGTTGCTTCTTACCCAGAGCTCCTGGAGTCAGGTGAATTTGAAGAGGTTGAGAGGAGGTTGCCCTCCATCCACTACAAAGAGAAGCTGATGCTTCTGCCTAAAGGTTCAGATCAGAAGGGAGAAAATCTGCAGCTGCCTGTAGAGATGCCCAACACCACGAAAAGAGCTGACCGAGAAGAGATCCCATCTTGTGAGCTTGCAGAGCACGAAAACACAAATTAAAATGGCAATTAATTTAAAAACAAGAGAGCAGCTCCCTTGAGAGGAAAGGCTGAGGGAGCTGGGTCTCTTGAGCATGGAGAAGAGGAGGCTGAGGGGGGACTTCATTCATGTCAGCAAATATGTGAGGGGTGGGTGTCAGGAGGATGGAGCCAGGCTCTCCTCAAGGGCATCTGGGGATAGGACAAGGGGCACTGGGTGCCAGCTGGAACAGAGGAGGTTCCATATCAATATCAGCAGGAACTTCTTCCCAGTGAGGGTAACAGAGCACTGGAGCAGGGTTGTGGAGTCTCTCTCTGGAGATGTTCCAGACCTGCCTGGCTATGTTCCTGTGCAACTTGGTCTAGGTGATGCTGCTGTGGCAGGGGGATTGGACTGGATGATCTTTTGAGGTCCCTCCCAATTCCTGATGATTCTCTGATTCTGGCCTCCTTTTCTTTTCCTTCACACTGCTTAAATGTTTGAGTCCACGAAGCCCTGACAGCATTTAGGTCCTGCAGTGTCTTACATGAAAAAGCATTCAATACATGTATTGTCTTCACTGCTTGGTCATTATTCCATAGACAAAGCATTCGATACCTGTATTGTCTCTGCTGCTCTGTCATTGTTTAGTGGTGTTTATCAGAATTAGCAAGATGAATATCATCACTGTCTGAAAAAACTCCCCATTAATCATCTTACCCCTGTAACATACATGGACGTAGTTTACCTCAATCCTAGTTCAGTCAAGCAGTTAAGTGAATCTCACAGACAAAACCCAAGTTTCATTATAAGCTGCCTTGCCTATTCACATCAGCATAGTTTTAGGCTCTGCTTAGACCACAGATCCTTTTGTTTGGCCTCTGTGCTGCTCACTCATGCTTACTGAGTCTGTACCCGGTAACCCAATACCAATTTGTCCCCATGTCTTTATTGTGACCCTTTTGGTTAACTCTCAAGTCCAGCTTCTAACTGAAACTGTAAGAGCCCTGTTGCAGGGAGGGTAGGTGAGCCTGGCTGTGGTACTCCAGTGTTGCTCTGCAGAGAGGCTGCATGCCCAGGTACTGGATCTACTGGTGACTTTGTCTTCTGCTGGTGGCTCATTAGTTCCTCTCAGGTGAGCAGCAGTCTCCCAAAGACTTGGCTAGGAATGCTTTAGAAGGTTTTTCAACTTGAATTGTTTTTCAAAATAAAATTAAGCAATTAGTCTAGGATCTAATTAAACTTAGCGTTTGGTTTTATAGGGCAGCACATGAATCACAGATTTGAAGATAAGATTCATTTACCTCTCGGTGACAAAGCTACGCAACTGCTGTACAATCGTGGAGGCAGATGCAGATGCTTATTCAAATAAGAGTCACGGCTAGGGGACACGTACATTAATTATCCTCTGACAGCTGCAACCAGATTTAACAAAACATTTCTCTGCCTCGAGTAAGGTAAATAAGCTCTCTTGCTCCGAGGGGTGCTTTTGGCATGCCTGAGAAGCACATCCTCTGATAACCAGTGCCACTGCTGACTTCAAAGCACATGCAAGGAACAAGATTCCTGATGCAGTTATTCAAAGAGATGAAAGAGGATGTTGGCTCCAGCTGGGAGGTGTCCTGCATCTGTATTCTTCTCTGCTCCAGTCCTTTTTGCAGTGACCTTGCCACCAAGTCAGTAGTTATACCCAAATAGGCTGTCCCAGTACCGAGGCAGGAGCTGTCAGTGGTGACCCGAGTCAGCCCCAGTGTCATCAATCTGTGTCAGAAAACTCTCTGCCAGACAAGCCAGGGTGACGACCACGTGGCGATAGCTATAGAGATACATACTTTGTGATAAACGACCTCTGCCTCAGAAATGAGAGCTGAATAAGGAGAACTTCTTAAGGCAGAAATGAAAGGGCTTACATAGGTGTGCAAGTGAACAATGAAGGTAAACCTGCAAGTAAGGATTCTAGTGATAAAGGAAGATGTTCCCAGTGCACGACTTTTGGGGGGATGAGAGAAATGAAGAAGCTGTGACAGTAGCTGGGAGTGGTAGGTAACACCACAGACCCTGTCCCCCTGCATGGGCTGGGAGCTATGCCTGTTTCTGAGGAGACTTGGGCTGAAACACCCTTGGTCTCGGGAGACCAAGGACTGGGTTTTCCAGTGTGTTTTGAGGGTCATGTAGTCAACGTCAACTTAGCTTGCCTGTATGTAGAATACACTGAAACAAGTTGCCCAGAGAAGCTGTGGATGCCCCATTCCTGGAAGTGTTCAATGCCAGCTTGTACAGGGCTTTTGAGGAACCTGAGGAAATTAAAGGTCAGGCTAGATGATCTCAGAAGGTCCCTTCCAGGAAAACCAGTTCTATCATTCCCTAGAGTTGTCCATATGCAGTTGTGTAGCCTGCAAGAAGGACTGCAGGGACACGTCTTGTCCGTTGGCTCAGGAGGAAATAAATCCCTTGTGATTTGTCTGCCTTCTTCCACTAACTGGAGGTGGGACCAAGTGGTGGAGCTCAGAGCAGGATCCGGTCTGTGGATAAATAAACAGGGGTCCCTTTCTCTCCCATCCTTCCTCCTCTGGCAGATGGAGGGACTTGGTCACTGATTTTCTACTCTCTGAGCTGTAGCCACATGTAAGGTCCCATCCTGAGCAGATGGATTTCCACGTGTGGTTGGAATGAACATCATGAGCTACTGGGCTGGACTGTGGCAGAGTCTATCCAGCCTGTGATCTAACAGAAACCCCCAGGGTGGAGGAGAAGCACAATTACCTAAAGAAAGTGACACTGCAAACAAGACGGAAACATTTACCAGAATGAATTGTCTTTATGAGCCCTTTTGGGTGTCTGAACAAGCACAGATTGCAAAGAGCTAGGGCAGGTTATTTGAGGATGGATCATGTGAATTGATAAAGAAGGTCTCTAATCTCCTGCTGTTCCGTTGCTGTCTTTGCTAGGTATGCCTCTGCAAATTTTAAAGGGCAAAGGTGATGTTGAACGGACAACGTAAGAGCAGCTGGATCAACAAGAGACGGTGAAAGCTTCATGACATGAGGAATACACCACACAAATCCATCTAGAGCTCTCTCCTGTGTTCATTACACGTGTTTGTTTAAGACATTACATTGCTCTATCCTTGACAACCCTTGTTATACTGGGTATCTTTGTATCGTGCCCTTTGGTGTCGGCATCGCTTGGGTGCAACTGGGACAGATTTTCAGCTGAGTCCATTTTTAACTACGCATGGAGCTTAGGGATCGCCGAGCATTAGGAATTTGTCTGCTCAGGAGCTGCTTCCACAGGTGGTGAGGATATCTTTGCAGCAGCAGTCATCCTGCAGGCTGCCACTGTAATCTCCCCATCACCTATATTGCTCAATATCACTGCCAAAAATGATGTGCTTCAGCAGTTTCCTGAAGAAGTGTACTAGTCGGCTTACACGAGAGGGAGGAATCTCCCATAAGTTGTGAGGAAATTCTGAATGTCCTTAATGTTTTGAAGACCTTATTTAGAGCATCAGTCACATCAGTCACACTAAAGGAGTCTAGTGAGACATCTGTTTAAGACAATCTCCTCTAAGAGCAATTTGGAAAACTTCTCCAGCAGACTCAGAAAGTTTGGAGGGGTACAGAGCAGTGACACTTCGAATATGAATAAACAGGGCTCAGGCATAAGTGAGCCCTCTCAACACCAGCTCTTTAACTCTGTGTGCATGTACAGTATCTGCACCTATGCTGATTCAACAGTCTTCCCTTGTGATGTCTCCTTGCCTGTTTATGTTGTTAGTTTTTGCTTATAACTAATACTTGCTTCAAATCGTGCACGCTCAATATTATTGCTCTATTATTGCTTTATCAGGCTCCAGAAAGGGCTCCTGTCATCATTAACAATTCCCTTCTCATTCCTCTGTGATGCTCACAGTCAAATCCCAGCACAGATCCCTCTCTTGGCCTGCCCTGCACAACTCAACACAACAGGGTCCATCAGCACTTGGTTCACACAAGTGAATCAACTCCTAAAATGAGGTGTATTCACCTGTGGGTGTGTGCGGGGAAGGTAGGATGCTCCCTGAGGGTTTGGGATAGCAGCAGAGCTGGGGCACCTCAACTCTCATCTACCAT
>VZRI01009297.1:74737-89043 GCA_013397515.1 Upupa epops | reverse complement strand
CTCCAAACTCAATCTGCCCAGCTCCCTCAGCCTCTCCTCACACAACTGGTTCTCTCAACCCCTCCTGAGCTGGGTAGCTCTGCTCTGGACCCATTCCAGCATCTCTAGGTCTCTCCTATCATGAGGGACCCAGACCTGACCCCAGGACTTGAGATGAGACCTCTCCAGGCTGAGTCCAAGGGCACCATCACTTCCCTCCTCCTGCTGCCCTGGCTCTTCCTGATCCAGGCCAGGATGCTGTTGCCTTTTTGGCCACCTGGGCACCCTGCTGGCTCCTCTGAAGCCGGTTGTCTACCAGCACCCCCAGGTCCTGTTCTACTGGGCAGAGCCCCTCATCCCCCAGCCTGTAGCGGTGGGAACCCAGCTCCTGGCCTTCTTGTCCCTCGGACGATGTTCATCCCTTTCTACATAGCTGGAAAAAGCTTGGTCACGCAGAACTGCTCTGCAGGACTGAGTCACATCAGCTGCATCTGCTGCAGGTGCCTCAACCGGCTGCCTCTGAAACCCAGAAGTATTTTCAAGCTGGACTTTCTTTTTTAAAGCTGATTTTAAACCTGGTCGATCAAGAGGGATTTTAGTTGCTTCCAATTTCAAGCTCCATCTGCACAGCACGTTCAATCCACACTCCAACGCCAGATAAATATGTTGGATGTTAATTTAAGCCCTTTGAGCCTGTTTACTATAGGACAGTGGAGCTGCGTGCCCATATACTGCCCTAATTGGACTCAAACTGGCTAATTATAAGTTGATGTCATATGGCTAAAAAAATACATGTTTATTCCTCCTGCATTTCACAACGCTGGCTGTCTCGACCACATTTGCAAGGACACAAGCCGAGTGTGTTTGCTGGGCTCAGGGCCTCGCTGGGTAGTCAAATGTTGAACCTCATGCAACGTCTGTTGGACCCCGTGGCCACCAGCAGGCTGTTGGCGCTGCATGGGTGTTGGTTTGTAGAGCATCCAGCTCCCCAGTTCAAGAGGGAGAGAGATCTGATTGAGAGAGTCCAAAGGAGGCCTGTGAGGATGAGGAAGGGACTGGAGCACTGACCTTATGAGGAGAGATTGAGAGACTTGGGGTTGTGGTCCCTTCCAACCCTGACCAGTGGATGAGGCTCTGGCCAGCCTGCTCTACGGTGGGGTGTCCCTGCCCACGGCAGGGGAGTTGGAACTGGATGATCCTGTGGTCCCTTCCAACCCTGACTGATTCTATAGCTTCTTCCCAGGGAGGGTGACGGGGCGCTGGAGGGGGCTGCCTGGAAGTGGGTCCCTTCACTGGGAGAGCCAGGCTGGACTTTCCTGCAGCCAGTCCAGCTGACATCCCCCGTTAGAGGTACCATCTCCTCTGCACAGCACATCCCTCGGGTTGTCAGTGCTTGCAGCAAACACCGACCCAGTATTACACTCCAACATGAGGCTAACATCCCGGGCACCCTCAGCAGAGTGTTTGTGCTCTCAGAGAGAGAGGGAACGTGGAAAGAAAGACATCTATAACCCCCACTGTTCTGTCTAACAAGAACTCCGAGGGGGTGGCTGTGTGAACATAGCAGCCCACCTCCGCGAAACACCCCACTTTGGAGCTTTCCAGGTTGTTTGCAGAGCACTACTCTTGCCTGCTCCCCTCCTGAGAACAAAAGAGGTGGTTGGGGTGGACTGGCTCAGGTGACAAAAGCCAATCTGCAAACCAGGGTGAAGGAGCAGTAAACAGGATGGGTGTTGAGAAGAAATAGAGCGGTGTGAGAGCCTCGGGACTCCCCATCCTTTGGTGCTGTTGGAGAAGCATTTAGAAGGTGCAAGGGCTCAATTAGTGCATCTGAAGTCAGGAAACTGCAAGATTCCAACTGGCAGCTTCCCTGCAGGAGAGGTTTCTGGTTTTGGCGGAAGAGAGCTGCACAGGAAGCCTGGGATGGATTTGGGGAGAGGATGTCCAGTTCTGGAGCCCTTATTACAAGAAGGATGTGGACATGCTGGAGTGAGTCCAGAGGAGGGCCATGAGGATGGGCAGAGGGCTGGAGCACCTCTCCTATGAGGCCAGACTGAGAGAGTTGGGGCTGTTCAGGCTGGAGAAGAGGAGGCTCCCAGGTGACCTTAGTGTGGCCTCCAGGATCAGAAGGGGGCTACAAAACAGCTGGGGAGGGGCTTTGTCAGGGAGCGACAGGACTAGGGAGAATGGAGCAAAGCTGGAGATCGGACTTGATGTGAGGAGAAGTTCTTCACCAAGAGACTGGGGAGAGCCTGGACTGGGTTGCCCAGGGAGGTAGTTGGGGGCCCCGTCCCTGGAGGTGTTTAAGGCCGGGCTGGATGAGGCTCTGGCCAGCCTGCTGTAGAGTGAGGTGTCCCTGCCCATGGCAGGGGGGTTGGAACTGGATGATCCTGTGGTCCCTTCCAACCCTGACTGATTCTATAGCTTCTCCCAGTGAGGGTGATGGGGCACTGGAGGGGGCTGCGTGGGGGGTTTGTGGAGTCTCCTTCTCTGGAGACATTTGAACTCCCTCTGGACCTGGTCTGGGTGATCCTGCTGTGGCAGGGGGATTGGACTGGCTGATCTTTCAAGGTCCCTTCCTACCCTGATGATTCTATGATTCTATGATTCTGTATCTTTAGGGTGAAACATCTAGGAGAAAGATATTACTGGTTCACCTGCAGCGACCCCTGTTCTGAATAACTTGGAATCCAGGATGAAGTAAATTCCAGGATGAAGTAAATATAATTCACTGGCTTCTCAGAGCCAACAGCTGAAAAACAGTGCTCCAGTAACTCCAGATCCCAGCAAGACTGAGCAACTGGACTTACTGGAGAAGCACTTGCAGGTGTTCGTGCTGCTTTCTGACAACTAAATCCTAAGTTTCATTCACAACCTCAGAGATGAGTGTGGACAGTGTGAGGGGTTTGGAGGAGACATCAAACAATAGCAGTGAAAAGACACCTTATCTACTGCCTGTTCATCCCCACAGCGGTAATGAAGGAGCTGCACTCTGTCCCTGCAGTTTTCCCCACCCTCAGTGGAAAATGTCTTTGTTTGGAACAGAGCATTGGTTTTCCAAGTGAAAAGAGACATAGACCTGTGATCTAGAATGCTGAACAACCTGGACTTGCAAGGGTACTCTACTCCTCTCTTCGTTTCAGCGAAAGAAATCTGAAGCCATCAGATTTCAATCGAGAAATCATGATGGACAGTTCACAGACTTCCCCTTCTCTGCAGGGGCTTCAGCGGGTTGTGATCGTAAGAATCAGGCAACGACTGAGGAGTGGGAGAGAAACTGCTACCAGCTGATTTTTCCTGTCCCAGGGGAAGAAGCAGTGAGAATACTAATCCAGTCCTGAGCTCCACACCTGCCTGGGAAGACTTGGTCCATGGGAAAAGTTGTGCATTGGAATGAGATGTTGCAGGGTGGAATTTCTTTGGAATCCTTAGGGATCAGAAAGGACCTCGAAAGATCATCCAGTCCAATCCCCCTGCCACAGCAGGATCTCCCAGACCAAGTCACACAGGAACACAGCCAGGATCTAGAACGTCTGCAGAGAAGGAGACTCCACAACTCCCCTGGACAGCCTGGTCCAGTGCTCCGGGACCCTCCCTGGGAAGAAGGTCCTGCTGAGATTGAGAGGGAACCTCCTCTGTTCCAGCTGGCACCCAGTGCCCCTTGTCCTGTCCCCAGATGCCCTTGAGCAGAGCCTGGCTCCATCCTCCTGACACCCACCCCTCACAGATTGAGAGACAGGAATGAGGTCCTCCCTCAGCCTCCTCTTCTCCCAGCTCAAGAGCCCCAGCTCCCTCAGCCTTTCCTCATCAGGGAGCTGCTCTCCTTCCTTCATCATCTTTGTTGCTCTACGCTGGACACCCTCCAGCAGCTCTGTGTCCTTCTGGAACTGAGGGGCCCAGAACTGGACACAATTGTCCAGATGCCATCTCACCAGTGCAGAGTAGAGGAGGAGAAGAACCACTCTCCACCTGCTAACCACCCCCTTCTGATCCCCCCCAGGACGCTGTGAATCGTGCGGGTTACTGATGGAAAATTAATGGCGCTGATGCTCTCTATCCCAAGAAATCAGATCCAACACCCTTCCTGTTCCACAATTCCCCATCTTTGCAGCAAAGAGGCTTTATACTCCAGCTGAAAATCAAGGAGCCTTCCCATGGTGAATCATTATTTCTACTTTATTAACATTACAAATGAAAAAGAACAGACTCCTATTTTTCAAGCAGCAATAGTTCTCATTCTCTACGAAGGAAAATAGTGCATAAATAATTTCCGAGTAAAAAATAAATAGTTCACTCTCTGAAACGATTCCCTTTTCCTCTCTAGGTTCTGCTCCCACATAAAATCACTGCAAACTCTCTCAAATTTCTGGCGGTTACATGATTTCAGCCGAAGCTCTACGTAGAAAATAAGATCAGTGAGGAACTGTCTTCATCCCAAACTGCGTTCGTGTGCCGCTAGGCTCAGCACGTCTAGGGGGGATATGCAGCACGTGAGGGTCCACGTGTAATCGCGGTCTTTAATGTGAAGAGACAAACATCAGGGTGAAAGTTGTGAAGCTAAGTCAAACTAAGGACTTTTACACCTAACCGAGGGCTGTTCTAGAGGGACTAACGACTGTAACATTTAGCCCAGGCTCACTCGGAGTGCAGAACCAGCACCTTCCTCCCAGGACATGGCTTTGCACAGTCTTTGCCCTACAAAGCGTGTGGCCACAGAATGCAGACTCTACAGGACAGGCGATGGAGCTCGAAATCATCGCCGCTGTCTCGAAACTCGAGGGTGCTCTAGAAAATCAGGAGTACTCGGTACCCGCGATGTTCAGTCACGCTGCCCGTTGGCTGTTTGCAGGACGAACATCAGCGAGATCACTTGGTTTGAGAGGAGCCGTCTGTTTCATAAATGCTCTCCTCTCGGTGGAATTTAATTGCTCCTAAATCAAATCCTTGTCCTTCAATCCAATAGCCATCTAGTTGCCAAATCTGTTTTGAACCTGCTGACCTCAGAGTCTTTTATTTCTAGAAAGGAAACGGGTCGGTCACCCTTCTGTTTTGAGAGCACGAGTGCCATGCTTTGAGTTTTCTGGTTGATCTGGTTCGAGGACAAACACTGGGACACCAGGACGATGTTGGTTGCCCAACAGTACTTCAGTCACCATAACCATTCCAATCCCTGCTATCCCTATCTTTCCCTAACTCATCCCGAGCGATACCACTCCTGATGCTTCCCTAATCGCTCCAGGGCACTTAGGAAAGTGGGAAAGGGATCTTAGCGTTGTTTTCACATCGAGTGAGTAGAGTGAGTGCTAGCAAAGTGTGACTGTCACCGTAATAGCTCTGCTTTCCTCTGCCTTCCTACTCGTACAAGCCACGTGCTTTCACATCAACCTCCAAGGCGTACCTTTCCACTCAGACCGAATTTAGGTGGTGCTACCTCCAGCTCAGTTTCTCTTTCCCTTAGCAGATCATCACTGCTATCATCTGCTGGATAGATTTGCTTTTTAATAAGTGAGCCTTTGACCCAGTGGAGCAGAAGGACTTGGAACCTACTGCAGTCAGAACGTCATGCCGCGGCTTGTGGGGGCCATTCGATGTTTTGTAAGAGATCCAGAGCTGCCAGGCTGTATCACTCGGAGTCACCCTCTAATAAGCATTTTCTAACTCGTGCTGGTTAGATTTGCTACTTCTGGCTCTGGAGAGACGGGGCTTCTTGTTCTTCTGAGGTCTAACCGTTTCCTTGCCAAAGTCCTTCAGCTCAGACTGGTTGTGGTAGCGAGTGTAGCGCTTGCATTTGCAGGACGTGACAGCTCGGAATTTGTAAGTCCGAGTCTCTCCGTCGGGACAAGTCATCTGGATGCGCTGTGTGCGAGTGTGAGCAGGAATGCAGCGATAATCCGGGGCGTTCTGACGCCACCACTTCCCTCTGCCAATAGAGTTGGGAAGGAGGTGTGAGGGGACACACTGACCAGAGCAGACCAGTTCCTTGACTGGCTTGATGCTGCGGCAAGACCCCTCTGTGAGGTAGCGGGTGGTTCGCATTTCTCTGCAGCTGAAGTCAGAAGCATCTGCAAACAAGAAACACGGGAATTAGTGTCTGCTTTCCTTTCTCATCCTTCTTTGTTCCTGTAGCAGATAGATGGCTCTGAGCTAGAAGCTGAACATCCTGAATGGAAGGTTTGATCTGCAGAGACTCCTGTGCTCTGTTCGTAGCATCTTTAGGTAGCAACAGACAAGCACAGAGGGATGAACATACTGCTCTAGGAAAATGAGGTCAGGGTGTGCGGGTGGGCACTGCCTCTTTGGGAGTCAAACCCCAGCAGCAGCAGCAGTTACTTGTTCACAGGATGATTCTGGTTTCATTTACAAACCGGGCAACACCCTTCCCTCCATCGCTGTAGTTGGACTCTGTTGCCTCCAGAGGTCAAAGCCAAGTTAACTATAATAAAAATGACATGGGTTTGGAATAAAGACGGTGATTTTTAACGAGCATGAGGTGCTCCAGCTCAGGGTAAACAGTGCTAAGGAATTCCCAGGCTGCAGACATTAGGTTTTCCAAGTTAATGCTCTTGGTGGTAATCCCACCTCATTTCCTCCAGAGAGCTAGAGGCAGCTTCTGGCTCATTGGGAGCCTTAGAGCAGGGGTTTGGGACTCTGTTCTATTGGCAAAGGAAAGGGGTTTCAGGATTAAGGGAAACTTCCCTATTGAATTTTCCTGCGGGTGTCTGGGTGGCCAAGGGAGCTGCTTGGGCAGTCAACCTCTATGGAAGAGAAACGAGTTGGGTTTTGAAAGAGTTTATCAGTGAGGGCTGGGTGTCAGGAGGATGGAGCCAGGCTCTGCTCAAGGGCATCTGGTGCTGGGACAAGGGGCACTGGGTGCCAGCTGGAACAGAGGAGGTTCCCTCTCAATCTCAGCAGGACCTTCTTCCCAGGGAGGGTCCCGGAGCACTGGAAGGGGCTGCCCAGGGGGGCTGTGGAGTCTCCTTCTCTGGAGACGTTCCAGACCCACCTGGCTGTGTTCCTGTGCAACTTGGACTGGGTGATCCTGCTGTGGCAGGGGGATTGGACTGGGTGACCTTTCAAGGTCCCTTCTGATCCCTAAGGATTCTAGGATTCTATGAATTTTCTTAGCCCAAAGGAAGGTTTTAACACAGGGACTGCACTAGTGGAAAACCCCAAATATCATCTTCCTAATAGAAAGCTGAGTCTAGTAGGGCATAAGGGGGTTCCCTCCTTAATGCATCAACAAAAGAACGATGTCCCCAGGCCATTAATGAGAGAATCATATTTGTAGGGACCTTTTCCTTCTTGCTCTCCCTGGGAAGTTCATATTTATCACATCTCAGCTTGCGAAGGTTCATTCATAAGAGGCTGGAAGGACTGAATGAATGGAATGAAAATAAATGAAATGAAATGATTTATAGATTCCTAGGATGGGTCAGGTTGCAAGGGACATTAAAGATCAACCAGTCCCAACCCCTCTGCCATGAGCAGGGACACCCCCCACTACACCAGGGTGCTGAAGGGCCATCCAATCTGACCTTGAACACTTCCAGCGACAACTTCCCTGGGCAACCTGTTCTGGTGTCTCAGCACCCTCATTGTGAAGAGCTTCCTCCTGACTTCTAGTCTAAACCTCCCCTCTTCCAGCTGGGAACCATTCCCCCTGCTCATTGTCAGAACACTGGGACAAAACGTGCTGACAAGTTAGCTCAGCATGTAGGAGTCATTCCAGTCTGTATCAACAACGATGCCCTGAATCCGGTCTACAGCCCCGCCAGAGCACTCAGGCAGAGAGACTTCAATACAGACAGCATCTGCCTCAACTATAGAGGTTCATTTTCTGTGCATCTATGTCCTGTCCTGCACGGGCGCAGCTCCCTGGATGATCTGTGCCTGGTGCAACATCACCTGGCCATTCAGATGACCTCTTTGATTCCTTGTGTTCAAGATGTTAAAAGAAGCGAGAGCTCTGAATTGCTTGAAGAACTGCCCGGTCTCTCTCTCTCTCTCTTTCCTAAGGAAGTGTCTGATCCGTTTCAGGAAGCAGGAATGAGTGGGACAGATTCCTCTCCGCTGGTGTCAGAGTAGTAAAGAAGCTACAGGATAACAGATCTACCAACAAAACCAACCTGCCTTCACCTGCTGCTCGAGGGGAGGGGGGCTGCCTGCAAGAGTGCCCTCCCTTTTAGGGACTGAAGACCCCTTGAAAGCCGCCCTCTCGAGAAACATCCTGGTTTGCTTTGAAAACACAGTTAAAGATCTGGGTTTACACAGCTCAGCCGAGAGCAGCTGCAGAAAAGCATCAGCCCTTTCCAGCTGCCCCCAGTAAAAGGTGGCTAGCTCAGATCTGCAAGGGGCAACAGCAAGTTCAACTGTGTTTGGTAGCCAAATCGACTCTTTGCATCAGTTCCTCTCTGTGTTTGGTCCTAGGTTCCCACTCCTTGTGTTTTGCATCACTGCTGCTCTCAGACTTTTGGCCAAAGGCACTGACAATCTACTAGCCCGTGGCGGAGCAGACAGATTCCAAGCTCGCACAGCCCTGCAACTGAAGGTTCCTGGGATTTATTTGGCCGTGAATTCCCCCTGGGAGTGCTCTCAGTGCTCATGACAGCCGCTGAAACGCTGCAAATCTGTCTGTGGGCGAAGCACAGTGAGCAGCACACGGCTCTCGCCCAGTGGGATGCAACCTCCACCTCCTGGTTTTGCTTGTGTGACTCTTTCTAAATTTAAAAAACACAATGACATCCACTCTCTCCAACCGTGAACCCACTGCCCCGTCCTGATATCAGGGGAAAAGAGCTCTGCTGTTTCCCCTGCAAGCAGGAAACACTGAGATACGTAGTGTCTCTGACTGTCGTGGTGTGTTGGAGCTCTGTCTGCAGACAGCAGGATGCAGAGAAAGAGACTCTAACAACTGTTCAACAGCCAGCACTTTTCATCAGGCACTGGAATACCCCTCAGTACAGTGACACTGATCCTTCTTCACCAGCACATGAAACTCTCTATCGCTTCCAGCATCAGCTCCACACCTCCTACCAAATATTCTTCCCTAAGGATCAGGTAGGGTCTGAACCAGGAAGAACGATGCTGTGTTCCTTACCGTTGGTGTCTGGAGAGTGCTGGATGTGTCTTCCCCCGTGCTTCGCCTGGTTCATCGTGTTGTTGTCGCTGAAGGTCTGCTCCACCGGCGTTTCTGTGTTCTCAGTGATGTCGGGGATGAGTTCTGTAGCATCGTTTTTAAACACTTGCCACCCTTCCACAGCTCGGAAAGCGATTTGTACGGAGACCCAGACAGAGCACAGGACCCAAGAGATCTGCATGGTGGCAGCTCAGAGCTCGGCTTCTCAGCACCCTGACAGCCTCAGAACCCAGGCAAAGGCACCTGGTGGCCCCTTTTTTAAACCCTTTGTAGAACCAAGGCAGCCAATGACTCTACACGGTGGGAAGGGCCAGCCAACTCATTCATCTCAGCCTTTGTCAGCGGGAAATCAAACGGGTGTGAGGGGGTGGGTCGGGAAGGAGAGTCTAGGTAAAACTCATCTGCAGCTCATTTTTGTGCCTGGCAACGACGGTGATTGACAGGACGAGGCTGAACTGCAACCTGAGGAGGGCTTTCGGCAGGGTTTCCTTTCCAATGAGAGAATGAAAACAACCTGCGTCGACCTCTGCATTTGAACCTTCAGCTACTGTCTTTTCCCAAGGGTTTTCCAGGAGTTTATTGTAAGGGTCCTTCTTCCTCTCTTTTTTCCAAATGGTTTTCCATACTTTTTATTGTTAGGGTTGTTCTTTGTCTTTTCCAAAGGGTTTTCCAGGATTAATGATTCTATGATTCTAGGATTTTATTGTTAGGGTTCTTCTTCCTCTCTCTTTTCCAAAGGGCTTCCCAGGATTTTATTGTTAGGGTCCTTCTTCCTCTCTCTATTTCAAAGGGTTTTCCAGGATTTTATTGTTAGGGTCCTTCTTCCTCTCTCTTTTCCAAAGGGCTTCCCAGGATTTTACTGTTAGGGTTCTTCTTCCTCTCTCTTTTCCAAGATTTTATTGTTAGGGCTGTTCTTCCTCATTCTTTTCCAAAGGGTTTTCCAGGCTTTTTATTGTTAGGGTTCTTCTTCCTCTCTCTTTTCCAAAGGGTTTTCCAAGATTGTATTGTTAGGGTTCTTCCTCTCCCCACCCGCTGCCTGGATTTCAGGTACATTCATCTCACAACTTGTCGCTCAGTTTTTTACCTCTGCAGGCGGATGATGGGGAGGGGGCAGAGGGGAGCAGCAGCGCTGTCCTTGCTTCACAACACAAGGAGCTCTACCTTTTATCCCACGGAGTACTGGGAGAAACAGGAAAGATCTTTTCCAAATGAGATGTTTGCATTGGATTCCCTTAAAATAGGTGACTGGGATGCTGGCAGTTGGGGTGAGCAGGCAGCACGTTGCACATCAGCCTGTGCTGGCGGGCTCTCTCGCACACTTTAATCACTTTAAAAGCCCCCACTTGCTTTCCGTTCACTCCTTCTCCTGACATCCTGCACGAGTTGCTTATTTGAACCTCCAGAAGAGGATGCAGACTGATTCCTATTGAGGATGCAGCCACCAAAAGAGGAGATTTGATGACTTTTAATGTCTAGGGCACCTACGATCAAAACATATTCATGTGTGTTAGAACCCTATCCAGCTGAGCCTTAACACTGTCTACAGCTGAGCCATCCCCCCCTGCCCTTGGAAGACCCTTCCACTGTCTAACAGCTCTCAACATGAAGTACTTTCCTCCTGAATCCAGAGGGAATCTCTCCTGGAGCAACTGGTAACCCTTCTCCCTTGGCCTCTCTACAGGACTCCTTGTGAAAAGGGAGTCTCCAGCCTCCTGGCAGCCACCCTTGATGGAGTGGAGCATCGCAATAAGGTCCCCCCTCAGCCTTCTCTTCCCAAGGCTGAACAGACCCAGTTCTCTCAGCCTGTATTCATATGGGAGATCTTCCAGCCCCCTGGTCATCCTGGTAGCCCTTCTCTGCCCCCTCTCCAGTCTCTCTGCATCTCTTTTGTCTAGTGGGGATCAAAACTGAACGCAGCACTCAAGGTGTGGTCTGACCAGCACTGAGTAGAGTGGCAAGAGAACACCCTTCTCTCTGCTGGTGATGCCCTCCTTAAAGCAGCCCAGCATCCAGACTCTCGCTGTAGCTTCTCTAAGTCATTACACCAGCTCCTCTCATAACCAGGTTGCTTCACAGCGCTCTGCAGTGCTCACCATAATGCCAAAACCATCCACCAAAGTGAAAATCCCAGGCTATATTTAGCCTCTGGCTTAAATCTTCTTTTCCACAAGGTAGGAAGGACCGCCTGACAGAGGCAAAAAAAGATTCCCAATCCCGTAGACGTCCAGTTCCCTTAATGACAAAAACATTCTCCTAAGTCCTGCAGCTGCTTGCCTGCTCACGGGAGAATGAGTCTTCACCCAGCAGGGTGGGACTGGGTCTGGATACTCTCTGTTCAGAACTGGGGTGGTAAAAAACCGGTGGTGCCAGGCTAAGGAGGACTCAGATGTATTGGGGGAGTAGGTACAAGGAGTAAAGTAGCATCACAAACCCAAGCCTGAGTGCATGGTTGCTGCTTCCTGCACTCAGGACTGGGGTATTGAGGGAGCTGGTGCTCTTGAGCTTGGAGAAGAGAAGGCTGAGGGGGGACCTCATTGCTGTCTCTCAATCTGTGAGGGGTGGGTGTCAGGAGGACGGAGCCAGGCTCTGCTCAAGGGCATCTGGGGATAGGACAAGGGGCACTGGGTGCCAGCTGGAACAGAGGAGGTTCCCTCTCAATCTCAGCAGGACCTTCTTCCCAGGGAGGGTCCCGGAGCACTGGAAGGGGCTGCCCAGGGGGGTTGTGGAGTCTCCTTCTCTGGAGACCTTCCAGCCCCACCTGGCTCTGTTCCTGTGCAACTTGGTCTGGGTGATCCTGCTGTGGCTGGGGGATTGGACTGGATGATCTTTTGAGGTCCTTTCTGATCCCTAAGGATTCTAGGATTCTAGGATTCTATGAATTTTCCTAGCCCAGAGGAAGGGTTTAACACAAGGACTGTACTTGTGGAAAACCCCAAAGATCATCTTCCTAATAGGTCTCTTCTGATCCCTAAGGATTCTGTGCATGTGTGCAGCGCAGTCTGACCTGGGTACTATGGCTCCTCACTGACTGCTCAGGAATTTAGGGTCTCACACCTTCACGAAGAACGTTCTGGCTTCTCAAGCTGTTCTGACAAGATGCTGCTCAGCCTCCCTTGCCCAAGCAGCTTGTAGCCGGCTGCTCTGAGTTTGCTGAGTCACGAACTGCCTTGTGACTGCATGGCAGAGCCTGGCTGCTGTGGAGTCTTCTCCTTCAGGTAGCCAAGAATAGAATCAGAGAGTCACAGACTCTTAGGGATTGGAAGGGACCTGGAGAGATCATCCAGTCCAACCCCCCTGTCACAGCAGGAGCCCCTAGATCCGGTGGCACAGGAACAGTCCAGGTGGGTTTGAAACAGCTCCAGAGAAAGAGACTCCACAACCCCTCCTGGGCAGCCCCTTCCAGGGCTCTGTCAGTGGAGTCCTAGTAGTCTCCAAGCAGGCACCAGCAAACGCACGGATGAACCATTCCAGTGCCTGCTGCTCCATGCTTATACGCGAGACTCACGCAGTGCCACTGTGCAGGGATGCAGAGATGACGATGGAGTGAAGAATAATTAGCCTACAGCTCCATCTGGTGAGTCTGCTAGTCAGCAAACAGGGCATCCTGGAACGAAAATGAGAAGAACCCCATCACTTCACCCATTTCCAAGCTTTATTTGTGTGATTTATAGAAATGGAGACAGCAGTTCTTGGACTCTACCTCTCAAGTCTGTTCTGGTTTCAGTTTTAATCAGAGTGGACTTTTAGCTGAAACCCCTGTGCTGGACTAAGTAAGGTTCCATCAGAGAGAGCCTCTGTGCCAAAAACAGGTAGCTGTAGAGAGCGATGAGCTCTCCCCTCAGCCTCCTCTTCTCCAAACTAAGCAGCCCCAGCCCCTTCAATCTCTCTCTTCATCGGATTGATTCTCCAGGCCCTTCTGCAGATTCATCGTCCTCCGCTGCACCTGCTCCAGCCACTCGAGGTCTCTCTTGTCCTGAGGTGGCCAGAACAGATGAGAATCGGGTTTTACATCATTTTATCTATCTTGCCTTTCTCCTCTGTTCCTTGCTGGAGCACCTCTCCTACAGGGACAGGTTCAGAGTTGGGGCTATTCAACCTGGAGGAGACTCTAGGCAGATCTTAAAGCAGCCTTCCAGTACCTGAAGGGGGCAACAGGAAAGCTGGGGAAGGGCTGTTTCCAAGGGCTTGGAGTGGTAGGAGCAGGGGGAATGGTTTCCAGCTGGAAGAGAGGAGGTTTAGACTGGAAGTCAGGAAGAGTCCTCACAATGAGGGTACTGAGACACTGGAACAAGTTGCTCTGGGAGGTTGTGGCTGCCCCCTCCCTGGAAGCGTTCAAGGGCAGATTGGCTGGGACCTTGAACACCCTGGTCTGGTACAGGGTGTCCCTGCTCATGGCAGGGCGGGTGGAACCAGATGATCTTTAAGGTCCCTTCCCCCCTGAACCATTCTAGCAATCTATGAATATGATTCTGGATGAAAGGCATATGAGCTCTTCTTAGCCAGCTACAGTAGGCAGAGGAGTTCTCCACAGTACTGTACTTCCACAGCAAGATAAAAGAGGAGGGGTTTGATCCACGAAGGGAACAGTCTGACAGTCTATTTTTACCTTGGGCTAAAAGCAGAGCTAGAAGGGCTTTCATTACCCAGTCACCTATCAGTAACTCAGAACATAATAAACCATCTCAGAGCTCAGCTCTTCAAAGCAGTTGCTGTCGTTGCTTTATTTATTCCTCTCCCTCCTCATGTGATGGAAGTGCTTGGTGAGTTTAGTTACTCTGGGCAGCAGAGGTGACCACTAGATGTGTGCAGCGTCCTAGGAATTAAAGAGTATCTTGAAGAGAACAAATTCCTGTGTCTTCATTTCTTGATGCTGAGAAACACAAACCCCTCCCCGTCAGGTTAAAAGAGCCTCAGTTTTATTAAACTGCCTCAATCCAACAGCTTTTTGCCTCCTTACAATCAAAGGAAGAGTAACAAACCCCTGGTTTGAAGAAACGAGTGGAAGAGCAAGCCCATGAATCTCCTTCTTAGCCCCTTCCCAATGCAGTGGGAGACCAGAGAGAGGGAAAAAGATCTCTGCCCACAGTAAAACATTGGCAATTGATTCTTTAGAAACAACATCCCGAGGATGAGTGGAGGGCACCTCTCCTACAGGGACAGGCTGAGAGAGTTGGGGCTGTTCAGCCTGGAG
>VZRI01009297.1:39022-66073 GCA_013397515.1 Upupa epops | reverse complement strand
GGGCTGGATGTGCGGCGTGGGTGGATGGGGCTGGGTGCGGTACATGGCGCTGGGTGTGGGACGTGGATGGCACTGGGTGCGGGATACAGGGCTGGGTGCGGGAGATGGATGGGGCTGGGTGCGGGCTGCAGTGGGTTCACCAGTTCCGTCTGACAAGCCTTTGCTGCTTCTTGCATCTTTAGGAGTGGATTTTAAGGTGAAGAAGATGGTGGTAGACGGCCATGCGGTCCAGCTTGCCATCTGGGTAGGTTCTGCTTGTGGCAGAAGTAGAAACTTCAAAGATTCTAAGCGGTTTGGGGTTGTTTTTCAAACGTCCCCTGTCTCTCTGAAGTCTTCTGCACGCTGAGCTTGTGTCAAGGTAACGCAGGACCTCGGTGCCTGCATTAGACCAGGAACAATCCAGAGCCTTGATTTTTGGTTAAAATGATGGGGATAAAAATCAACTTGGTTCCCAACTGCTGGTTCAGATTTACTGGGAGGCTTGAATATCTGTCCTGAACCTCCTGACGCTGGAATTCCAGCAGCTGCAAACTGAGAGATCCCATTGTAATCAGGATGATTTAGAGTATTAAACACAATGTCTGTTCTTCCAATTGGAATGAAAGGGTCCTACACAGAGGAGTCTACTTGTATTTGAGCAAGAGCATGCCGTTCCTGATGAAGTGATTGAAGCTGTTGGACAGAGAGCACTCCTCTGCCTTGGGCTGGTGTTAACAACAGTTCTATCAATGCCCAAACTTCTTTCCTTATTTCATACACAAGTTGTGCACAGAAAGCAGAGCAAGAGCAATACAGAGCGGCTGCAGCTCTGGAGCGCAGGTATTGGCTCTGATCTGACCAGGCTGTGCAAGGAGCAGCAGCTTTGCAGAGAGTAGCCAAGATGCGTTTGCTCATCAGCCAGGGGTGTGTCCGCTTGCTGGGCAACCAAAAGCAAGGCCAGTACTCAGCACAAGTTGTGCAGCTGGAAAAGGCACTTTTGCAACAGCCTGTAAGAGATTCAGGAGAAACTGGTTAATTAGGAGAGGAAAAAACCCAGCGCAGTTGTGCAATGCCAAGTAGAAGCTGTATGTGCACGTGTGTACAGAGAGCCTTCTGCTGGAGCACACAGATGTACACGGATACCTGAGAGTACAGTCTCCTCCGATCTCAAGTCAATAGATTGCCAGGTTTTGTTTCTTCTTTAAACAAAGAAGGACATGACCACACGGCTGTTGCTTTCGCTGTAGTTAACCTGAAGTTACAGCAATTTTATTGGTAAAGCTGATATTAGTGCAGTTGTTTTGCTTGGGTTTGTATTTCACGTTGCTGGTAGCAGCTGTTTTGAAGGAGATCTGGAACGAGGGGCATCCTGCAGGAGTCATTCAACGACACGACTCCTTTTCGATTTCTTATCTGCGCTGAGTCTCTGCAAGCTTCTAGTTCTCTCTAACTGGATTCTCCTTTCCTGCTGTGGAGTAGCAAAGGCAGGTTTTCTGAATCACTGGGATCTCCTTTCCTGAAGTGTCTCTCCCTGGAAAAACTATTCCTTCCCTCCTTCAGTTCAGCTGGTTATTAACTGAGCTCGTAGCAGCATCCCTTTCCTGTGTTCCTCTTCAATCCCATTGAGTTCCCAGTCCTCTCACTGGTGTTGCAGGTGTCTGTTTATTGCTTTAACCTTCAACCAAGTCTTCTCTGTGGTTTCTACACCTTCTTATCCCTTCTCCATTGCTTATGCTGCTGTTTGCTGACTCCTTCCCTCATCCTGTCATCTTACAGTTAAGCACACCCTTACAGGTCAGGAGGACCTGAACGTGGTTTATCTTGTTTCGTTTTAAAAGACCTTGTTTGTTCAAACTCCGGTTGATGTTCTGTGTGTGTGCTTTGGTTTTTCTTTTCTTTCCTCTGTAGGACACAGCAGGACAGGAGCGCTTTAGAACACTGACTCCCAGTTATTACCGAGGAACACAAGGGGTTATTTTAGGTAGGAGGGATATGGAACAAAACCATAATGAAACAAAACTGGGAGGGGGGGGATTCTTACTACCTGAATGTGCAGGTCTTTTCAGAGGGAGGTGGTCTGAATCACGAGGAGGAATTTCAGTTTTACACCACCAGTAGCTCAAACACTGAGTTGGATGCAGAAGGAACAGCAGGAAAGAGTGCTGCTCCGCTGGCAGGCTGGGCTGGATGATCTCCAGAGGTCTTTTCCAGCCTCGATAATTGTGTGGTTCCAAGCAGCAGCGATGTCACACGACAGGCTGCTACAGGAGTGGCTGAACCATTGGCTTTGCAGGAATTCCTTTGGAGAGTTTCTGGGAATAAGGACAAACTAGGATTTGTGGGGTCTTCCCCTTCTCCTTAATGTTTTTAGTATTTTTCCCTGAAATGATTTGATGGGATTTCTGTTACAACATGAGGTTTGTAGCACGAGTAATTGATAGCTGGTCCCTTTCTGTACTTACAACTACCTGCAGGGAGGTTGTGGAGGGGTGGATGTTGGCCTCTTCTCTGTGGTGACTGCTGACAGCAGCAGGGGCACTGCTCTGCAGCTGAGGCAGGGGAGGGTTAGATTGCCTCTGAGGCAGAGATTCCTTGCGGCCAGAGTGGTTGGGCACTGGCAGGGCCTTCCCAGGGAGGTGCTGGAGTCCCCCTGCCTGGAGGTGTTGAAGAACCCTATAGCCATGGTGCTTCCCACCCTGCTCGAGTGGCAGCAGGGAGGGGGTCAGGTTGTGTTTGTCAGTCTCTCAGGGACTGAGGTTTTTGTTGGGGTGGGGATGGTTGGACTGGGGGATCTGGGAGCTCCTTTCCAACCGGGATTATTCTGTGATTCTGTAAAAAAGAAGGGAATCTTGCTCTCAGGGTCTGTGGAGGCTGAACACCTTGCTGCATGAAATATTCTGACTGTGATGCAGCTTTTAAAATCTTTAGTCAGAGTCACAGAATGACCGAGGTTGGCAAAGCCCTCTGAGCTCAGCCAGCCCAGCCCAGCACCTAACAGCACCCCATCAGCCAGACCAGGGCACTCAGGGCCACAACCAGGCTGTCCTTCAACACCTCCAGACACAGGGACACCCCTGTTAGCGTCGGGACAAACACATAACCACTGGGATGGTTCTATGAGGGGCTTTATTGGGGCGCCGGGAACCAGGGGTATCCACCCAAATCTGATTCCAACTTCATCACCTCGCGTCCACAATTTATAGATCAGAAGTTACACAATTAATACGTATTCAGCATGGGTTGTTACACTGACTAATTAATATGGATTAAGGATTACTTCATCAGTCCATTATGGCAGCAGTCTCTTTGGGGCTTGCGTATCCCTTTCGGTGGTCGTTGGTGATCATCCCGGTAAAGTAAGCGTCCTCCCTAGATGAAGTAAGTGTCCTCCCCAGATGAGACCAGCGTCCCTCCCAGATAAAGTGAGCATCCTCCCTACATGAAACAAGCATGTCCTCCCCAGATGAAACAAGAAGCCCTCTTTATTCTGTCCTTCTCATCCCTTTGCCCCTTAGACTGACCCAGCATTCTCTTCTCTTCACTCGGCTGTCTCTGGCTTAGCTCAAGCCCAGGTGTTACCCAGGCAGGGCCCCACAGTACATTCTTTTCTCTATCTATTAGCTATGCAGAGATAGTTTCTGCTGCTAAAGCTACAACATTCTAACAAACATGGAAAGGCCCTCTACTAATTTACAATCATTTCTATTCATAAAATTTCGCCTTTTCCAACACCCCCACTGGGTAGCCCAGTCCAGGCTCTGAGCACCCTTTCCAGGAGGAAGGGCTTCCTAACAGCCAATCTAACCCTCCCCTGGCAGCTTCAGGCTCTGCCCTCTCATCCTGGTGCTGGGTGCCTGGGAGAAGAGCCTGACCCCCACCTGACTGCAACCTCCCCTCAGGGAGTTGGAGAGAGGGAGAAGGTCCCCCCTGAGTCTCCTCTTCTCCAGGCTGAACACCCCCAGCTCCCTCAGCCTCTCCTCATCAGCCTTTCCCTCCAGTCCTTTCCCCAGCCTCATTGCTCCTCTAGACCTCCTCCAGCCCCTCAACCTCTTTCTTGAAGCGAAAGACCCAGCGCTGCCCCCAGGATAGGTTTGAGTGTTCCTGTAGTTCTCTAATGCCGCTTTGTTTGGGTGTTTTACTGGGAGGGCAGATGGGGATGTGGGTGGCAGTTAGCTAGCAGAGACTGAGCGCTGCCGTAACGATGTATAGAATTGCTCAGGAGAAAGCTGTTAAACTCCTTCTCCTCTCGTCTCCAGTGTACGACGTTACGAGAAAAGACACTTTCACGGGACTGGACAACTGGCTGAACGAGCTGGACCTGTACACCATGAAAAGCAAGGCTGTGAAGATGTTAGTCGGCAATAAAACCGATAAGGTCAGCTTAGAACGGCATCCTTTGACACTCTTCCACAGAGAACTCGGTCATGACAGAGTATCAGTGGGGAAGGAGGGCTGAAACGGTCACAGCTGATGTGCAGTGAGGGGCTGATGTGCTGAGGAACCTATGCTGGGCAGACTGGACTCTGTACCATTTTAGAAGCAGATCTTGTTAGAGACTTTAATACCCGTGAGGACAGGGCCTAAGGCTGCCAGGGGAGGGTTAGGTTGGATGTTAGGAAGCCCTTCCTCCTGGAAAGGGTGCTCAGAGCCTGGACTGGACTGCCCAGGGCAGTGGGGGAGTCCCTGTGTCTGGAGGTGTTGAAGGACAGCCTTGCTATGGCTCTTTAGGGCCCTGGTGTGGCCACTGGGGGGCTGTTGGTGCTGGGATGGGCTGGCTGAGCTCAGAGAGCATTTCTAGCCCAAATCATTCTGGGATGCTCTGAAACTCTCCAGGGAAGATGCAATTCATGAGAGAGATTCTCTATAATAGGTTCTGCCTACAAATCCTTGTGGACACAGTTGAGGTGTGAGCCTGGTAAAGTTAGGCTAATGGTTGGACTCGATGATCTTAAAGGTTTTTCCCAACCTGAACAGTGCTGTGGTGCTATGAAGGTAACTGCAGCATAACCAGTACTTTTTAAACCAGACTCTGTTTTGGGCAGGGAGTGCAGGAGAGTTCAGCTCTTCACTATAGAGTGTCTGCCTGGGTGTGGGGGACACTGGTTGCTGTAGGCTTCAGGGGAGTTGGGACTATCTTAGGTGTCTGTGGCACAGCGAGATGCTTCATTCTTGCTTTAAGTGTTCCGTCTGGCTCTCCTCAGCTGGCTTCTTGTCTGCACTCCCCCACCTAGTCTGTCCATTTTCAGATCCTCAGAGAGTGCTTTTTCAACTCTTTGAGTACTGGAACCTCCTTTCTAGCCTGTGTCCTGCTCCTAGTTGAGTCAGAAGGTAGGAACACGTTCACTTCCTCCTGATCTGCTGCTGCTGCTGTTCCTAAGAGCCTGCCTGGCACTAAGCTGTAGACTGGGAAACTACAGTTGCTGATGACTTTAGGTGGTTTTATAGACTGGTTTTCTTTCCACCTGGAGGGGTTCAAGAGAAGGGTAGACGTTGCCTTGGGGGTCAGAGCTTTAGTGGTGCTGATAGGGCTAGCTTCCAGCTGAAACTGTTCTACGACTGTGAAAACTTCACTTGTGCAGTGGTGTTTCTGCAGCAGCAGGGGCAGCTCATTTTAGTCACATTCTTCATTCATCTTTGCAGCCTGATCGTGAAGTAGAAAGAAAAGAAGGACTCCAGTTCGCTAGGAAACGCTCGCTGCTTTTTGTAGGTAGGTAACTCCGGGCCAGAAACTCCATGACTCCTTTTGCTAAGAGGGAATGAAGTGTGCAGTTCCGCTGCAGGTGGATTTCCTTTTGGTTTGAGTACCTCCTGAATAGGAGGTCCTCTGCCTGCATTCGTTTGGTAGCACAGCTGCAGGGTTTCAAGTTTTTCAGCCGTGCTCTGCATCTCCTGCACTTGGAAGCACTTTGCTCCGAGGGATTTACTGTGTGTGCCGTGCAGGTGTGAATTTTACACTCTTGAAATAGCAGGGGGGTTTCATTCCGAGCTCAGAAGCCTGGAGTGTTTCTCCTGACTCCTGTCAGTAAGGACCTTGGGATATCTCTCTCTGATTTCCCCATCTCTGTTGCAGCAACAGGAGAACGTTCGATGTGAAGGTGTAAAGCTGGGGAACAAAGGGGCATGTGGTTTTATTTTAAATGAAGTCCTTAGGCCGGATTGAAGATCTCAGAGGTCTGTTCCAGCCTCAGTTATTCTGTGGTGCCTTCTAAGGGAGGCTTCTTGCCCAGACTTCCAGAAGGGACTGGAACAAATGCATAGAGAGAACCCCTCTGCATTCGTTGTGTCTCAGCTTAGATGTAGAATGATTATCACGTAGATTCACTCTCAGAACCTGAGAACAATTGCTGTTTCTCCGTTATGGAGAGAGCAGAGTGCTGCAGATTGCTTTTTAGGTGAAAAACATGAGATGCTTCAGACTGGGCTGGGTTTTTGTTTGTCAGTCTGTACTGAAACGTGCCTTCTTCCTCTCTACAGCTGCATGAAAGGAGGTTGTAGAGAGGCAGGGGTTACTCTGTTCTCCACAGTGGTCAGTGATAGCATGAGAGGAAATGGCTTGAAGCTGCTCCAGGGGAGGTTCAGGTTGGATGTCAGAAGGGATTTCTTTGCTTAAAAGGGTTGTCAGGCACTGGAACAGCTGCCCAGGGAGGGGGTTGAGTCCCCACTCCTGGAGGTGTTGAAGAAATGGACAGACATTGAGCTGTGGGACAGGGTTTAGCGGTGCTGATAGGGCTGGGAAAATGTTGGGCTGGATGATCTCGAAGGTCTCTTCCAGCACAAACTCTTCTGTGATTGTGTGATTAAGGGGGAATGGAGAGGAGGAACAGTAATTGTTTTCAAAAGTACTGCCTAAAGAAAACCCAACTTCTTACCTAGTAGAGTGCTGACTGCAAACAAGGAAATACTAGCCCCACATCCTCCTTCTTCCCTCTTCACCAGAGACCAGTGCCAAGACACAGGATGGAGTGCAGCATGCCTTTGAGGAACTAGTCATAAAGATCCTGCAGACACCAGGTCTTTGGAATAAAAACAAAAACAAGAGGGGAATCCAGCTAACGGAACCTTCACAGCAAGATAAAAGCTTCTGTGGAGCCTACTGCCCGCTCGCTTAGATCCACAGCAGGCTGTCCGGTCTGAACGGAGTGGACTCCAAGCACCAGGCTGTGCCTTGCCATGTATTCCCACTGCTGCTTCTTAACTCTTCGCAACAGCTGTACTGTCGCTGCTTTCTGTGTGGTTTTGCTTCCAAATCTTCACAAAGATTGTTTGACCTCTGTGCTGGTGCCTGTAGCCACTGATGCTGTAAAAGCGACTGAAGTTCTGTCGGTAGCAGTGACTAACAGAACTGTGCGGGGAAAGGATAGGGCCGTGAGCTGGGATCAAGGTGAAACCTTCAGCGTGCTGTGTGACACAAACACTAGCCAAAGCCAGTGTCTGATCCAGAGGATTCAGTGAAAGCTTGGGGGGGGGAATGATGGATGGATGGGGGTGTTTCCATGGGTTTGACCAGGGGCATCTGCATGGATAGGTATTTTAATATGTGCTCAGCGCTTCCTTAGTCAGAAAACACATTTTCAGATGGTTTCTAGCTCAGCTGCAGGCAGCAGGAACAGGAAGATAGGCCAACTGGGCTCCTAGGGTGGATTAGAAAGGGGATGGTTAATAGATCAAGAGAGGTTCTCTTTCCCACTCCCACACTCTGCCCTGCTGAGACCCCATCTGGAATCTNTGTTGCCTTCGATGAGGCATGACGACCTGACTGTTGATCAATATGGAAAGGGCAGGGGTCAGGAGGAAGGAGCCAGGCTCTGCTCAGGGGCACCCAATGCCAGGACAAGAGGCAATGAGGACAAGCTGGAGCAGAGGAGGTTCCACATCAGGATGAGAAGAGACTTCTTTCTGGTGAGGGTGCCAGAGCCCTGGAAGGGGCTGCCCAGGGGGGTTGTGGAGTCTCCTTCCCTAGAGACTTTTCAAACCCGCCTGGCCTGTTCCTGTGTGACTGGATCTAGGGGCTCCTGCTGTGGCAGGGGGACTGCACTAGATGCTCTTTTGAGATCCCTTCCAGTCCCTAACACTGTGATTCTGTGACTCTCTGACCATCCAGAGCAGGCAACTGTGAAGTGCTCACTGTAGGGTGGGGAACCTCAGTACCTAGGGATATGACCACACAGGAAAGATGCCAGGATACACAGCTGGAGAAGACAGATACAGGCGACTGTCCTACACAACCTGCTGGGCTGCAGTTACTGCTGACTGAGTGACACAGGCATCTAGGAAATGCACTTTTAATAGGCATTGAGTCAGATGCAGTGGACCAAGAGCAACATCATACCGTTAAGATGCGAGGAAGACTGGTGCATCAAGACATCCTGTTCAAGGGTATCGTACACAGAAGTTCAGACACAGAAAACAGGAACTAGTTGCAACTAACATGCACCTGTAGAATAGAAATCCATTCTTTCCAGTCATTAGGAAGCTTTAGATCCTTACAGAATGAGCTCTTATTAACACCCATCTAAAAATCCTGTATATTCAAGTCTCTGAAATATATACAACGTCCACCAACAGTCCAGAGTTCTTCTTCCAGACTTGACACAGCCAGCCAGACAGATGCTCTCAAAGCCTTTCCCTGATTTGGAAGGCAGTCAGAAATGCTGGAAGGGTGACAGTTTGGATGTGTAGCTCAGCTACATGGTACCTTCTACCTCCTTTTAGCCCCCTGTCTGGAGCAACTGTGCTGGTATCAATGCAGCTGTTTTCATGTAAATGAAGAAATCAATCCCACCTAGTTTAGGAACTGGCTGCTCATGCAGGTGTGGCCACAGGTCCTGTGTCAGTAGGNGCTGAGAGAGCTGTGGGGGTTCAGATGGAGAAGAGGACACTCAAGGGGGACCTTTCTCCCTCTCTCCAGCTCCCTGAAGGGGAGTCNCAGCCTGGCAGAGAGAGACCTGGCACTACTGGTCAACAACTGGCTGAACGGGAACCAGCAGGGTGCCCAGGTGGCACCAAAGGCCAGTGGCATCCTGGCTGGGATCAGCAGTAGTGTGGCCAGCAGGGCTAGGGACATCATTCTCACTGGGCCCCTCACTTCAAAGAAGAGATGGAAAGGGTCTAGAGGAGCAACAAGACTGAGGAAGGGATTGGAGGGAAAGGCTGAGAGATCTGTGGGGGTTCAGATGGAGGACACTCAAGGGGGACCTTTCTCCCTCTCTCCAGCTCCCTGAAGGGGAGTCTGGGGGGGGTCGGGCTCTTCTCCCAGGCACCCAGTGCCAGGATGAGAGGGCAGAGCCTGAAGCTGCCAGGGGAGGGTTAGGTTGGCTGTTAGGAAGCCCTTCCTCATGGAGAGGGATCAGAGCCTGGCCTGGACTGCCCAGGGCAGTGGGGGAGTCCCTGTGTCTGGACGTGTTGAAGGACAGCCTGGCTGTGGCCCTGAGTGCCCTGGTGTGGCTGCTGTTAGGTGCTGGGCTGGGCTTGGCTGAGCTCAGAGAGCTTCTCCAGCCTCCATCACTCTGGGATTCAGTGAAAAGGTTGGGAAATGGGGCATCACGTGTGGGTGAGAGACGTTGTAAGGTACCTTGGAGGCAACAGAAAATGTGAGATGGACAGAAATCACCCCTCTGCATCTCAGCTACTAAAGTATCTACAACTTCTAGAACAGCCCTTCATTCAGTGCTGAACTGCAATTAATTCTGCAGCTTTGGCAAACTTCCCACTGATGACCTGGACTGAAGAGGAGCATCTTTCTCTGGCCTGACAGCCAGCTGAAGTTTTGAGTAACTGATGGAGGGTATGGCCTCTCCAAAGGACGCTCTTTCCACCTAGCTGAAGTAGCTCATTCCATCCTGGTTTCTGAGCAGTAACCTCCTTGGAAGCCTTAATTCTACCCACAGAATCTGTGGCCAAAGGGTGAAGACTGCAGCGAGTTAAACGTCCCAGCACTACCCAAACGGTTTGGAAGTGTGAGACCCTCTGAAATTTACTGTACAGAATACATTATTTACAGTCTAAAAGTCACTCTGATCTTTTACTGGACTGTTTTAGCCTGAGTTTTCACTTTTCAATGGCAGCTGCTACTCGAGACTTTGATTCAGGAAGGCAGTGACTGTTCAGTTCCTCATGAATTACCTCCTAGACAGAGCAGTGGGTTTGGAGAGAACGACATCTTTCCCTCCTCTAATCTATATATTTACAAGATATTTTTATACAACCTTAAACAGAGAAGCTCTATGACCTAACCCAGCTGACCGGCACCCAGAATGAATCCTTGTTTAGTTTCTCTAACACAGCTTTCAGCTGATTGCACGCGCTCTGGAGATCTTCTTTCACCAGCACAGTGTCAATTAAGTGGCCGTACTGCTCTTCGATGAACGCTGCTGAATTAATGATTTCCTGCTGTTCTTCATCCTGCTGAGCAACACGAGAGGGTATGAAAGTTACAGCCAGGCTTTCTGAGCATTTCCAGCCAGTGCTTTGAAAGGAAATGAAACGGGAGCTGCTACCTTTAGGAAATGGAAGATCCAACCGAGATCAAGCATTTGCCACTGCTGGAATTTCATGGGAAACAATGTGAGAGGTGATGGGGGAATAAATTTGTTACAGGAGGGCTGTAAGATGGTACCAATGCATTTTAGTTAAGAGCCTCTGCCTAACCTAGCACTTGGAAATCACTCTACTCACAAACCGCAGAGCAATGCTGCAGCCACTGTCCACAAGTTCGAGAATAAAGGGCTGACATAAAAGCTGACCAGGTGACCCATGTTCTGTTCTGTGTCAGCTCAACCTCAGGGTACCCACCGTGATGACACGCTGCGCCCAGCATGAGTGTCTGTGTTCACACTCACACATCAGCCACTCGCATTTGGTTTAGGTCTGCTCCTAAGACACCCCTGTGCTGCACTGTCTGACTATCAGCCTGGGTGGGTGTCACTCGGGGGCTCAGGAAGGGGTCACCCTTCCCCCTTTGAAGATGCTGCTTATCAGGAAATTGTTATTTTAACCAAGTTCAGGAGCAGCTTCCCCTGCTGCAGCCTGGAGTGGGGTACAAGGAGGACATGCACCTCTCTCCATGTTATTTATAGAGTCAGGATTTAAGTGAGTAAGAGCATTCATTCTGAAGTTGACTGTGCCCCTCTGTGCCTCATGCTGTCCTGGAGCTCCTCTGCATCACTGAAACACTTGCTCAGCTACTTGTTTCACGTCTCAACGCAGATTCAAGTTAGGATACTTACAGGGGTGACGGCGATGTCTTCGGACACGGGAGATTTTAGGATGTGTTTTTTCTTTTCTGGAATGAGAGGCTTCACAAAGATCACGTAAGGTTTAAACTCCGGAGTCCTCAAGAGCTTTACTGCCTGCGAGGAGATTTCTGTTAGAGCATGTTTGTGTTCTGGGTCAGTTATTACTCACGCTGAGTTCAAGGGCTTCACTGTAATGTGCCAGCAAGTCTCGTTCTAGACAGCTGACCATAGTAACCTTTTATTCTTCAGAGGAATAAACAGTGAGGACTCTGTGTCCTCACTAACACACAGGTGTGTATGAGCTTCCTGGGCTGCCCTCTGCCTTGATACACGCTAAGACACCACCAACAAAGGCATGGCAACAAGAGAAAAGGGTAAGGAACACCTGATTTGGCCAGCAAATTATGGTTCATTTGGCTGAAGAGGCCAAGAGGTGGAGATGTTAAACCTGGAATCCATCTACTATTACAACAGCACTGTTTTCTTAGCCCAGATATATCTGAATTTAAATGAACTCACAGTACGAGAGCCATCTCCCAGTATTAAGAGCAGGTATGCTGGCCCTCAGTACAACACCAGTCGTGCCTCAGAGGCAAGAGGAAGAAGCAAGAAGAGGTAAACCAATCCATATTTTAAGTGCTCTCTCTGGAGCTTGAGCAGTCCAGGACAAGGATGCACATTTCCCCTACAGCAAAACTCCCACAGTGAGAAGCAAGTAGTGGCACCACATCTACAAACTCCAAACACTGCATCACTCTAAAGAGCCCTAATCCATCCAGCTAGCAGTGAGGCCACTAGTTAGGAGCAGCCACAGTGATCACCACCAGTTACTTGAGCTGGCAGCCTACTAAGGAGATATGTGTTTCCTTTAAAACAAGCTGCAGAACTTACCTCAGGCACCACATCCACCAAACAAACCTTCTTCTTGGCCATCACCGACCGAATGGCCTCAAGACTGGTACCGTACAGGTTTTCTTTGTATTCACCATGTTCCACAAACCTGAAAACACAGTACAGTTCGAAATGCTGTTCACAGAGAATTAAAACACTTCCTGAAGTCACAGCAGTTAAACAGAGTGAGGGGAAAGGGGCAAAAATGTGAGGCCTCACTTGATTTCCACCTTCTGGTGGCTTGGTAGCAAGTTTTCTGCACTGAGAGCTAAGCAGCATCACTAAGTGAGGGAGAAGCTGCAGTAATTGAGTTGACTGAGCCCCAGAGAAGAAACAGATTGGTTTTTCATAGGAAACAGAACAACAGATGGCAAGGAAAAGGACCAAACTCTTCCTTGTACTCCCAGGGAACAGGCTCAGTCTTACAGAAAGTCCTTCAGATGCACAGATTCAGTGGACATCACTCTTTAAAGTAGTTTTAGGAGTAAAACTTGGTACCTATCACGTTCACAGGAGACTAAGCAGGCTTAACTTTGTTGCTTCCACTCCTTAAACTCTGCCCACGCTACTTCCACAGGCTTCAGTATCTAACTTGTCATCCTCCTACCAGTTCTGTGCTGTTTCTAAACTGCTGGCTACTCAGTTTTTCAGTTCAAGCTACAGAGCAGCCTGAATAAAGAGGTTTTTACTGGGAAAGCAGAAGTCCATCATTAAAGCTGGTCCAACGTGACAACTGATGTTGGTGTTGATATGATGCAAGGTTTACAGAATTTCACAGTGTTAGGGACTGGAAGGGACCTTGAAAGAGCATCCAGACCAACCCTCCTGCCACAGCAGGAGCCCCTAGATCCAGTCGCACAGGAACAGGCCAGGTGGGTTTGAAACGGCTCCACAGGAGACTCTACAACCCCCCTGGGGGGCCCCTTCTATAGCTCTGGCACCCTCACCAGGAAGAAGGCTCTTCTCATCCTGATGTGGAACCTCCTCTGTTCCAGCTGACACCTGGTGTCCCTTGTCCTAGCATTGGGTGCCACTGAGCAGAGCCTGGCTCCTTCTTCCTGACCCCTGCTCTTTCCATCTTGATCAACANCACCCCCATTCTAATCCATCCCAGTTTGCCATTGCCACCTGGGCCCATTGCTGGCTCCTGGCCATCCTGCTGGCCACCAGGACCTCCCCCAGGTCCCTTACTCCTGCACTGCTCTCTAACAGGCCAGCCCCCAGCCTCTCCTGGTCCCTGGGGTTGTTGTTGCCCAGATGCCAAACTCTACACTGCCCTGGTTGAATTCCATTCAGTTTCTCCTTGCCCAACTCTCCAGCTGTCCAGGTCCTGCTGAAGGGCAGCCCAGCCCTCTGGGGTGTCAGCCCCTTCTCCCAGCTTGGTGTCATCAGCAAACCCACTGCCAGTGCTCTCTGATCCCTCATCCAGGTCCTTGATGAATACACTGAATAGTACTGGTCCCAGTACTGACCCCTGGCCTCCAACTAAACTCTGCTCCACTGACTCTCTGCTCTCTGGCTTCTATCCTGCAGCCAGTCCACAATCCACTTCACTACCTGATTGTCCAGACCACACTTCCTCAGTCTGGCTGCTGTGGGAGACGTTTAACTAGCGACGTGCCAGTACTTTAAATCCAACTCACTTGTTTTGTTGCACATCTGATTCGAACGACTGCTTGGACACAAAATTATACTCCACTCCCTCTCTCTCATGACTTTTCTTTGACCTGGTTGTATCTAGAAGAGAATGGAAACAAGAGAGGGGAAAGCATTTAGAAGCAACTCTATGTTGCTGTGTAGTTCCAGTCGCGTTCTCCTGGCCCCGAAGCAAGCAGTTACACACCAGCCAATTCAAACTTAACAAAACATCAAGGGATGGTGATATTTTTGCTGTCTTAAACTCCATTACAAAGGAGTCTGACCCAAAATGAAGTCGATTTGCTCCCAAGCATCCCCTGACTAACATAAAATGTAGGAGGCATAGTTTTTAGACCTAGTGGGATCAATATATCCTGTGGAAAAGAGTATCTGTTTCCTATTTTTATCCTCTAAGTTCCAAAGAGAGGGCGTTCAAGAAGGCAAACATTCAAGAAATGTTTGTATCATCTAACATCAGAGACGGAAATCATGTTACACAGCCTCTGAATCCACAGTAAGAGTAACTCTGGCTGATTCCCATGCTACTGTGAAACGTTCATCGTGACAGGACATTCCAGTGAGACTGCTGTTGGTCTCTTCTCCCCAGTTCCTAGTGGTGGAATGAGGGGGAATGGCCTCAAGCTGCATCAGGGGAGGGATAGATTGGATCTGAGGAAGAAGCTCTTTCCTGAGAGAGTAGTTGGGCACTGGAACAGCTGCCCAGGGAGTGAGTGGAGTCCCCATCCCTAGTGGGGTTTGAAAAGTTAGAGCACTTGAGACCATGGTCGGGGAGATGTCAGGATGAGAGCTGGACTTGATGATCCTAGAGGTCCTTCCCAGCCAGGATGACTTTGATTCTATAATCATCAGACAAAACACTAATTAGCATTCATCAGTGCAGCCAGCACGATGCTATCAGACAGCACTTATGGAATTAATCAGCAAGACACAGAAGTAAGTCGCTGTACTCACGTGGAACAGCAACACCATATTCCTGTGGGTTCTCTGCCACAACCTTCTGCTTGAGCTCACTTAATCTGGCCCCCAAGCAACCTAGTAAGATAGAATTGATTGGCAGATTGTTGTGGTGAACAAAATGCTGCAAACAAAATAAATACTATATATTTCACACAACCAACACGATCCAGGAGTGTACCTGAAGGAACCTGAAAGACCTCACAACCCAGCACATTTTTGCTTTGAAGAACAAAGAGTCTGAAGAGTTTAGGTTGGAAAAGAGCTTAATCTGGCCCAATCATCAACCTAACTGCACCCCAGCTCCGTATCAACTCTATTTTTAAGCTCATTAAGAGATTCAAGCACTTCTACTCAGGAGCAACCTCTGTATTTGAATTGCTGTTGGACAAGACATCTTAGCAGTCAGTTTGAGCAGATGCCTTTGACTTCCAGGACATCCTGGGAAAGTGGCTTAACACGAAGTTGTTAAATGCTAGGTAATTCCAACATCATCCAGCCCTGCATCAGTGCTGGTGTGGCCAGCAGGACCAAGGAGGGGATCCTGCTCCCATACTGGGCCCTGGTGAAGGTTGCACCTTGAGTACTGGGGGCACTTAAGGCACTGCAGAACAGGAAGGGGCTGGAGAGGGAGCAGAGAAGGGCAGCGGGGCTGGGCTGGGGTCTGCAGAACAGGGCTGATGGTGCTGGGGCTGCTCAGCCTGGAGAGGAGGAGGCTGAGGGGAGACCTGACTGCTCTTTACAACTACCTGAAAGGAGGTTGCAGTGAGGCGGGGATTGACCTCTTCTCCCTAGAGACTGGCAATAGGAGCAGAGGAACTGGGCTCAGGTGGTGCCAGGGGAGGGTCAGGTTGGACCTGAGGACAAATTTCTCCCCAGGAAGAGTGGGGAGCCCTTGGCACAGGCTGCCCAGGGGGGGGGGGGAGGCAGCATCCCTGGAGGGATTCAACAACCAGGCAGCCAAGGGGGTTGAGGAGCTGGGGTAGGGGTTGGGGGTTGTAGGGTGAGCAGTTGAACTGGATGATCTCGAAGGGCTTTTCCAACCTGAATGATTCTATGACCGGCTGTTCTGACAGTGTTAAATATCCACATGTTCCAGTGAGAACCAATGGAAACTGAGTCAGGGAACTGAGAAACAGTCCCAAGTCATTAATTTGTAGAAAGATTCACTGAGTTCTGAACATTATTTTAAGAGAACAACTTCAGACAGAAAAACCTAACCCACAAAAGCCACGAAACCACAAACCCAAAGCACCTAAACAAAAGCCTCTTGGAGTGCCAGCACCAAGAAAAGAGGGAGATGGAGCAATAGCTTTGAACCAATTTCATCTCTTACCGATCAAAACCACCAGCCTCTGCTGTTCACCAGGCTGCTGCTGATATTTTGTGACTTCTTCATACGTCAGGAACTCTGCTGTATCTGCCTGCTCTGCTTGTTTTCCCTCATTCAAATTATTCTCCTTCTCTTTACGACTTAATCTAAAGCTCCGGCGTAAACCAGCTAGAGAGGAAAAGAGATGTTAAACCACAGCTCCACTCACCTAAACCTTCACGTTTGTTCAGCTAGAAGTTACTCTCAGTAAGAAACACTCTCACCAACCTTCTATAATCAAACAAGTGAAGATGTGTTCATCTTACAGACCAGCAGGTAGAAAACAAAGCAATCGGTAATAAAACCCCCCTCCCAACACCTAGAGTTCCCAAGAGCTGGCTATGCCATCCCCTCTCCACAGGGATGTTACAGGTCAGGAATGAATGGGAAATTCATGTAAATGAGCTAGTTTTGCTTTTGTGATGTGGGNTGTGTTTTAGGGGGCAGGGGGTGGTTTTGGTGGATGAGGGGGTGGGTTTTGGGGGGTGTGGGGTATGGTTTTTGTGGTTTGCCTTCCATCCCGTCCCCATCTACCCCTAGGGAGGTTAGGGAAGGGGAAAGGGATTTTGCTTTCTCACCTATGTACTGTCCGTTGAAATATCCTTCACAGTCACAGTCTTCTGCAAATTAAAAGCAGGGAAGGGCAGGGAGTAAGGGCACAGGGGAAAGGACAGTCAGAGGAGGGAGACAGCTTAAGCAGTGTGTGCTATACAGGTCTCTACCTTGCATTGTATGCCCAGGCTTTTCTAACACAAACATTCACAATACAAACAAATCTTTGCCTTGGTTTAGTGTTTTGGAAAGAAATTCTTGATGTCAGTACTGCACAGGAGAATTTTACACCTTGTTCTTCCTGCAGTGACCTTCAGCAGTCACTACATTTTATCCATGCTGCTGTTTTAGGAGTAATAGTCAAAAAAAGAAGATTCAGCAAACACAGAGCTCTCTTTCTTTGATGTCTAACTTTATAAATCAGTGTGATGGTGCAAGAATTGCAGACAGTTAGGGATTGGAAGGGACCTCAAAAAAGCATCCAGTCCAAGCCCCCTGCTACAGCAGAATCTCTTAGATCCAGTGGCACAGGAGCAGCCCAGGCGGGTTTGAAACAGCTCCAGGAAAGGAGACTCCACCACCTCCCTGGGGAGCACCTTCCAGGGAAGAAGTTGCTTCTCCTCCTGATGTGGAACCTCCTCTGTTCCAGCTGACACCCGGTGCCCCTTGTCCCAGCATTGGGTGCCCCTGAGCAGAGCCTGGCTCCTTCCTCCTGACTCCTGCCCTTTCCATCTTGATCAACAGTCATGGGGTCCCCCCTCAGGCTCCTTTTTTCCCAGCTCAAGAGATCCAGCTCCCTCAGCCTTTCCTCAGCAGGTAGATGCTCCCCTCCCTCCAACATCCCTGTGGCTCTGCGCTGGGCTCTCTCCAGCACCTCTGTATCCTTCTGGAACTGAGGGGCCCAGAACTGGACAGGAGATTCCAGATAGAGTCTCATCAGGGCAGAGTAGAGGGGCAGGAGAACCTCTCTCGATCTCCTAACCAACCCCCTTCTAATCCACCCCAGACTGCTATTGGCCTTCTTGGCCACCACAGCCCATTACTGGCTCCTGGCTATCCTGCTGGCCACCAGCATCCCCAGGTCCCTTTCTCCTGCACTGCTTTCCAGCAGGTCAGTGCCCACCCTATCCTGGTACTGCTGTAGGAAGCTGTATCAGCCTTTCCCTTTGCTTGGGGACTTAGTGAGTGTTTTAGAAAACCACTGCTGGTTTAACTATGACAGAGAATGAGTTAGGAGAGTACCTACCTTTATCAGAAGACTGATCATCTGCAGTTAGCATAAAAAGCAGAGCGGGTGTGGTATTAAAAGACTAGCAAACAACTGAGTAAAAGGAGAGGGAAGGAAAAGGAAGGGTCTTTCGATCTGATTTGCTTCACAGACTTTTCTACCTTCAAAAGCAAATGAATCATGCAGCAATGTACCATGACCGACCGATTAAAGAGCTAAAATCATTGCATCCAGCTCTCAGTTTGATTTTCTCAAGAGTTTTCAAGCAAAAGCCTAGCAACAATCCTAACTACCTGCCTCCTACCGCTGAATGCAATGGAAAGCAGTTTGGAATAAACTTCTTTTAAAGCAGTAATGCTGACTGATAGTTCAGTGGAACATCTTCCCTCCTCTTTGTAGCGTAAGAATACCTCTCTCACTTCATGAGAGGTGCTACACACCACAGGCCACAAGGTCACTCACATCCCTGAAGACAATGCCATCCCAATCTACAGGATGATTCCTGGCTGCAGGAGGGTGGCACTGCTAGCGCAACGCCTGGCTTCACACAGTCACAGGGCTACCCTGCATCTCAGTAACAGCAACAGGAGCATTTTACTCTGGGAAAATACAGACTGCCTTCTGCCTTTCATCACTGACTAGTGATTCCACCACAAGCATAGAATCATAGAATCATTAGGGATCCTAAGGGACCTCAAAAGATCAACAAGCAGCAGGTTTTGTGCAAGTAACTCAGTGGCAGAGGTTTCAGAGTTGTAACCAGGAACCACTTTAATTTAAAGCACTTAAGACCAGCTCTGTAACACTAAGCTGAAATGCACATGCTATTGCCAGCTCCACCGATCAGTACCCTTACAGGTACAGTTTTACTTGTAGGAGCTTGGAGTCTCTTCCTGCACTTACATTAAGAGTTTTAGATGTGCATTGGGTTACTTTTGCAGCCTCCACCTTTCAGACCACACAAAAACCATGTGAGCACCAGCCAATGTTCATTTAATCAATGTGTAAGGCCTCAGGTTCTCAAAAGTAAGAAGAGACAAGCAAGCCATGGGGTTGGTTTGAAAGTAACAGACACAAGCACCGCTGTTCTCTCATGCAGCTCCTTGTATCCATGCAAATCAATCAATGAGAGATACAGGAAACACATGCAAGCTCAGGATCACTGACACTGAGAAGTTGGTATCAACTAAAACATCGCTGAAGGAATAGAACAGACTTACACAAGGGTTTCTTCACAGGTCTGGTATTCTGCAGAGAGCCCATTGTTCTTCTGTAGGTCAACCGTCTAAATAAAATAGAAAATAATTCCATTGCAGCCACAGAAGCTCAAGGTTATAAAGATTATTTCATTTTGTATGTATTTGCTTAGTGAGTGCTTCTGTTCTCATGCTACGGAGGTGGCTGAGCACTGGAATAGGTTGCCCAGGGAAGGAGTTGAGGCCCCATCCCTGAAGCTACTCAAGGGGAGGCTGGACAAGGCTGTGGGCAACCTGCTCTCTAGGTGAGGCTGCCCCTGCTCCCTGCAGGGGGTTGGACTGGCTGCCCTTTGGAGGTTCCTTCCAGCCCTGGGTGATTCTATGATTCTATAAGCCAACAGCAAACTAGCCAAGGACATCCAGGAAGCTTATTGTGCAATTCAAGATGCAACTATTCCATATTCCATATTCCATAGAATCATCAGGGATTGTAAGGGACCTCGAAAGATCATCCAGTCCAATCCCTCTGCCACAGCAGGACCACACAGACCAAGTCACACAGGAACAGTCCAGGTGAGTCTTGAACTCAGCTCTTTCCTCTAAACATCTGCTATTCCCTCTGTCTCACAGGGCCTCTCACACAGAGCATGAAATCAGTGCCACACTACATGCATTAAAAACAACCCCCAAGAATCCGTTATCTCCACTGACAAACCTCTCTTGGAACTGTTTTGAGGGGATCAAGCCAGCTCTGAGGTTGGTATCTCCAACACGCTTTGCTTGCCACCACGTGGGATCATCTTGGCTTACAACTTCCAGGATGTGTCGCCTCTTAAACGGAAGCCCAGCCTCCTGACAAGGAATAGCTCTGTCTTCTTTGGGATTATAGCAGAAAAGCGCCCTCATAAACACCTTTAAAAGAAAGCAATACATCCTTTCTTCTTTATCTGTTTGGAATCTCAATGCTTCCCCAATGTTTTCACATCTAACTATATTCTTCAGCCCTCCTTTTTGATGCTCCAAACCTCTGACACCTCACAAGCTGCAGCTGTATTTTATTTCTTTATGCAGAAAAAGAAACTAACTCTTAGCTGACCCTGTGCCTTAGGTTTTGGTACCTCCTCTCCTTTCTTTTTGTTCTCAAAATCTGTTCTGATTTAGACTGTGAGGAGAGGCAGAAAGACCTCCACCTCAGATAATGTTTTCTGCTGCTCGGAAAGGCTGAAGCAATTGTCATCTAAAGGCCCGTTTGGATGAACAGGATGCCAAGACATGAAGGCACCTGGAGCTGGGAGAAAATTTCTTGAGGGGGGTTGTGACCAGTTTAGGGGAGGGAGTGCAGCGCCACTGTCATCTATCCTGCCCCCTATTAGAAAAGACTCTGCTTGGGGGTAAGCAGGCACATCCTCTTCTTCATCCCAGTCCTTTACCTGGACTGCTGTTGCTTCTGCTCCCCACCCCCAGCTCTGAGTCAAGATGAGCTGCCTGGCAGGACCCTGGCACCCTGCTGCAGCAAGCCATGCCCTGGAGCTGTGGGATCACTTACTTCTGCCGACCTCATCAAGTTTTGGGGGTGGTGGAGAGATAGAGAGGGCCCGTCACGGTGGGCAGGAGTTCTGGGGGGGTCACTCTCCATCTTGGGGTAGCTTTGCCTCTGTTTTGTTGGCACTGATATTTAATAGCCAACTTTTAAAAGTTCTTGATTTCACCTGCATTTGGGTGCTGTGATCTATTTATCACTCGCTCTCTGCCTTGGGCACTGAATGCATTTGGCAGAGGGGTTGAATCAGGAGAGGGGAGACTTCTAACCAAGGGTCTCTGCTCCCAGACTTGTTCCAAACCAGGACACCCAGTCATTCTGCATCAGCATTGTGGAACTGGGCACTCAAAGTCTGTGTTAAATACAAAATGCAATGAGTACAGGGAAAAAATAAGAGGGGGGATAATAATAATAGAAAGGGATGTGTGGCAAAGTTGAACAGTCATAAAGACTGTTCTTAGTGATCCTGTACTGCATAAAGATCTACTATTCCACTCTGGATTCGCATCTTACCCACTACTTCACACAACACAGCACAACTGCTTTTAAAAATTGTTTGCAGGGCCTCAAGGAAAAGATCAGCAAGTGAGAGTAGGGAAGCAGAAACAGAGGCTGCCAGAGGAATCCTCTAAGTGAGCAGTCAAACCAGGGCTGATCCAGAATGGCAAATGACACGCTCAGAGAAGGGTGTGGATGTTTGCAGTAGGCTAAGAGAGTCAAATGATGAATGAAACTCTGCACAAAGCTGTTTGCACTCTAGAGATAACGGACAGGTAGCAGCTGTCATGGTGAAAGGAGACTGGCAGGGCCACCAGATTGAGTTGTATGAACACGAAGAGGCTAGATTTCAGAAGTGTTATGACTGAACTTGTGCCAAGCTGATGAAGGGAATTCATTGCAAGTAATCACACTAAATAAAAGAGGATGGCATTTAACAGTGATAAACTGCTCTATCTTGTTAGCTCAGTGAAGGGTCTCTGACGCTCCTCACAGAAACAGCAGGAAGCCCGCAGTTCCAGAGATGCCAGCACTGTGTGAAGAAGAAAATGCATGCTTTAGGAGTTCACCGAGCTGCATACCTTGCTGTCTTTCAGTCGATCTTCTTCTTTGATGGCTGGAATTATTTTTAATGTTATTGATCCCTGAGACTGAGCCTAAGAAAAAAGAGAAATACGTTTTTATTTGAACTCGGGATAAGAAAACAAGACAGACTATTCAAGGTTCAGTTCAGGTGCTAGCATCTATTTCTTCTTACAACTTTAACAGGCCATTCTATTCTGTTTAAAGTCATTCCAGAGATTGTCATGATGTTCTACTCCCCATGGAGACATCCACAGTAGCCACCTAGCTAGAACATATTCAGACCTGCATTACAGAGTTTAGAGAGTTCATTAGGATTGGAAGGAGCCTTCAAAGGCCGAGTCCAATCCTCCTGGGTTTTATCAAGCAGGACACGGATTACTGAGAAGCATAAGCACCTAAAAGCCTAAATCAGCTACATAAAACCTCATCCAGATGGGTCTGAAACATCTCCAGAGAAGGGGACTCCACAACCTCCCTGGGCAATCTATTCCAACATTTAATAACCCTTACTGGAAAGAAGTTTGTCCTCATATGGAGCTCACTATTGAGTTTAATCATCTATTGTTATTAGTAATCACCCAACTTGACATAAAAACAGCTACAGACCAAAATCTGACTGATTTCTTCTGGTCGCTTGTGAAGCACAGTAATACCATTGACTTCTCTTAGTTCATCTCCAACATGGACGAGACCTGAAAATACAGCAAGGAAACTGAAGTCAGTCTACAGACTAGAAAGCATCACTTCTCTGATGTGAGAGTTAAGTCAACAGCATGTTGACTCCTTCTCATCCCTCTCCTAGCCTAGAGTGCTCTGAAGTCTCCCACTCTTATTCCATAGGACTTCTGTCCATACAGCGGTCTCACAGGAGATGAGCACAGAGACTGAGAACACAAGGCAAGATACTCTGGAAAAAAATCACTGCCTCTGTACTTAGTGTACTTAAGTGTACTTAGTGTTCTTAGTAACCACACTAAGAACACAAACCAGGACTAGTTTAATGAGAATGATGCAATCTTGCAGTCAGCAGACAGACTGCTGGCTACAAAGACAGGAATAACACTGCTGTCAAGTGACAACAGATCAACACTACGCAGTCCTAGAAAGAACACTTCCTCATGTTTTCAAACAAGCAGTGAAGAGGTCCTTACAAGTTTTAGGTTTGTTTATCCAACTCAGGAAGTAACCTCTGTTGTGGAACCACTGGTAACTGACTAAAGCCCTTCTGTGAGGCAAACAAACACCCATGGCAGGCTGAATAAACCCAGATACTAGAGTGAAGTGAAGCAACATTCTTTCTTCTCAAGATCAGCCCGACTGTTGACACTCTCTGCTGGAAGATATTTTAGAGAATAAACTACCTAAATCAATTCACACATGACTGATTAAACACAGAAAGGCTAAACGGATGCTCTAGTCATTTCTCTGTACTCCCTCCCCTCATCCAGACTATTGATCCAGACTGCAGAGGATAGGCCCCAGTGCTGAACCAGGGGAACACCGCTTGTGAGCAGTGGATTTAGCTCCATTCACCAACACTCTTCGGGGAACAGTCAGAGCCAGGTCTCTATCCAGTGAAGAGTGCACTCATCCAATCCCTGAGCAGCCAAATCAGCTCACTTAATGAAATCTAGATGATAACCTTGTTCTAGCAAATGGAAGGTCAACTACTGCATGAATCAACACTGCATCCTTACAGCCTGCACACAGTGATCTCTCCTGTCACTAGACATGAGAAGTTCAGCTAAGTGAGCTCAGCATGGAGGCCTTCTTAATTTTTAATAAGGAAGAAAGGCAATTGCATTCTAGACCTCACTGGGAAGATTTTTCTTCAGCAACATTCATCTCCCTTCATTGACTGCTCAGAGAGCCTACAGACTAGTTTGGATTTGGCATCTAACCAGCTGTCCACTAAGATTTCAACAGGCTGACAGCTTTTTTTACCTTCCATGTTAAACAGCTGTGTCCAAAGGACTGGTTTGGGAATGAATAACCTATAGATGCAGACATTACTGCTCCAGCTATGCCCTTACAGGATGTGCAGGCATCGTTCTGGAAAGGTTAGAAGCTTACAAATGCAATCTGAAATCCCTTCTGAAATTTACCACTGCGATCAGCTGCACCACCTCTCATGATCCTTGCTACGATCACAGCTCCTGTGGGCTCATCTCTTCTAATGGTAGCTCCCTGAAATAAAACAGAGGTAACAGAGAATTTCTTCCAAGCTCTCCGTGTGATTCTCAAGCTTTAAACACTGCAGCTAGCACTTTCACATAGAAAAATCTAGAAAAGTCACTTTTCCTTCGTCTCCTACCTCTGCTGGCAATACACAGCTTAAACAAGAAATAAAGCCAGTGCTCTCTTTGACCACCTGCTGTCAGACAAGAAGCTCTTGAGCAGATTTCTTCCCTGATGCAATTCCTATCCCAGAAAGTCAATGCTTTCATTTCTGTTCTTATAGAATTAGTACCCTATCAGCATAAAGTTTCCACACAGATCTAGCACACACGCTCACCAGGAATCACTGGCTTTCATGCAAACTCAGGTTATCAACTTCCTGGTAGCTACAACACGAGAACAATTACTATGTATATGAAGTGTAATTGCTTTGAGATAGTTTCCTCAGAGGCTGTGCTCTCCGTATGAGCGGTGTTATAAACCTGTTGCCCACATAGCTTCTCTTGGTAAAGCTGCTCTTGAGGAGCCAACTATCAGTCCTTGACAGGGGTGGCAAAAGGGTGGTTCCAGTGTGAGACAGCAGTGCAGCCAAGAAGGCCAACAGCATCCTGGCCTGGATCAGTAATAACATGGTCAGCAGGAGAAGGGAAGAGATGGCGCCCTTGGACTCGTCCCTTGAGAGGCCTCCTCTTGAGTCCTGGGGTCAGTTCTGGGCCCCTCATGATATGAGACATGGAGATACTGAAATGGGTCCAGAGCAGAGTACCCAGCTCGGGAGGGGTTTAGGAAACCAGTCCTCTGAGGAGATGCTGCAGGAGCTGGGTAGGGTTAGTTTGGAGAATAGGAGGCTGAGGAGCAACCTCATTGCCCTCTCCAACTCCCTGAAGGGAGGGAGGTTGTGGAGGAGTGGGGGTTGTCCTCTTCTCCTTGGTGCCTGCTGACAGAAGCAGGGGCACTGGTCTGCAGTTGAGGCAGGGGAGGGTTAGATTGGATCTGAGGCAGAGATTCTTTCCAGACAGTGGTTGGGCACTGGCAGGGCCTTCCCAGGGAGGTGATGGAGTCCCCCTGCCTGGAGGTGTTGAAGAACTGTGTAGCCATGGTGCTTCCCACCCTGCTCGAGTGGCAGCAGGGAGGGGGTCAGGTTGTGTTTGTTGGTCTCTCAGGGATTGAGGTTTTTTTGTTGGGGTGGGGACGGTTGGACCCACAATTATTCTGTGATTGTGTGAGTCTCACAGGGCTCTTCTGGATTGCCACCAGGGTAAAGGACAGCTGGATCTGACCCAGCAGAGTTTCTCTAATGCACTACATGATGTGAACACACATTCCATTGTTACAGTGTGTAGGAGGAGGCAGGATGGCTGTTGGGCGCTGAAGGTGCAAGCAACCCCTTGCTCACCAGGAAAAGCTACTTGGGGTCTAAACTTCACTGTAGGCTTCCACCAAGCTAACAAAAGTTGGGAATCAGGGTGTACTGGAAACCAGGTGAGAGGCTGGACTTGTTGACCTTAGAGGTCTTTTCCAGCCTCAGTAACTGTGTGATTCCGTGATCTCACTGAATTATGAAGGTACAGCCCAAGTTTTCTGCTATTTTCCTAACTTCACAACACCCTTGGTTTTTTTCCAGACATCCAGTATCTCCTCCACACTCATTACACTTAAGATTTCAGAGTTGAACAGCTAGGGATGGGTTCTCTTGTATTTACCAAGGGTTCTTTATTTTTCACTAGCCGAACAATTTTCACCGATTCCTCGTCAAAATCATCATCGAAGTTATCAGGTAGAGGTGGAAGGACTGGGTCAAAATTCTTCTGTGCTACAGTGTCGTGTACTACGAGCATTGCCTGCATAAAGGAAATGAAGAGTAATGCAGTACCACACGGGGACAACTGCCAGTCCTCATGTTTACCAGAACAGCAGCAAACTGAAAACCTTCTCCTGCCCACCCTCACCTTAAATCCTCCAGCCATGCNAAATTCTCTCACCCATCGTGTAAACTGCACACAGGGAGCTGTAGGCTCAGGCCAAGTAAACTTACAGTGAAGGCCTGGAGCAATCAAACAAGGGGCAATGGTTTCCCAGGAGAGAAGGGCAGATGGAAGTGGGCTGGTAGGAAGAAGTTGTTGAGCAGGAGGGGGGTTGAACACTGGAACGGGTTGCCCAGGGAGGGAGTTGAGGTCCCATCCCTGGAGCTCTTCAAGGGGAGACTGGACAAGGCTCTGTGCAACCTGCTCCAGCTGACCCTGTTCCCTGCATGGGGGTTGGACTGGATGCCTTTTGGGGGTCCCTTCCAACCCAGGCCTGTCTATGATTCTGTGACTATGGAAAGCAGAAAGCTGAGAAATGGGATCCTTTCTGCTCCCTCAGAAAATAAAGGCGAGGTGAAGGGAAGACAACCCAGTGCACTATACATGCCAGACCCATAGTGTCTTCTCAATCCTTTTTGCATCCTAAATCCTGTGCATGCAATCACTATCAAACAGAACCCGCCTGCAGGAGGTTCTCTCTTTCTCCTGGGGACCCTCCAATGTAATTTTTTCCATTACACAATGTCCCGTGGGTATTTTGCAAAGGAATTTCTTTACGGTTGCTGGTGTTTTTTACCCTGAGATGCGGTGTTGACAACAGCTGAAGTAGCTCCTTTTCTTCGTTATTCACTGGTGCAGTCTGTAGTTCTTCTATTACCTTTAAAATAAAAATGAAGAGCCTCGAAGTAAAAGGAGTCTGTAATGGTTTAGGGTAATTTGGTCATTTTCAAACCATGACAGAGTCCAAACCAGATCATACACTTGTGAACACGTGTTTCTGTTGAGTGCCTGTTGGATCCCTCTCTTCAATAAAGAGATTGAGGGGCTGAAGCGGGTGCAGAGGAGCAACGAGGCTGGGGAAGGGACTGGAGGGAAAGGCTGATGAGGAGAGGCTGAGGGATCTGGGGGAGTTCAGCTCAGAGAACAGGAGTCTCAGGGGGGATCTTCTCCCTCTCTCCAGAGCCCTGAAGGGAGGTTGTAGTCAGGTGGGGGTCAGGCTCCTCTCTCAGGCATCCAGCACCAGGATGAGAGGGCAGGGCCTGAAGGTGCCAGGAATCAACAAGACTAAACAAGGCCAAGTGCAAGGTCCTGCAGCTGGGTCGAGGCAACCCCAGGCACAAAGGGCACAAAGGCTGGCTGGGGAACAGACTGAGAGCAGCC
>VZRI01009297.1:1803-19887 GCA_013397515.1 Upupa epops | reverse complement strand
GGGGGGGGGGGGTCAGGCCAGGATTTCTCCTCAAGGGGAGCCCACAGCAGCTCAACAAGGAGCCCAACGTCTGTTCCCAGCATCTCCATCTCCATCTCCATCCCCATCTCCATCTCCATCTCCATCCCCATCTCCATCTCCATCCCCATCTCCATCCCCATCTTCATCTCCATCCCCATCTCCATCTCCATCTCCATCCCCATCTCCATCTCCATCTCCATCTCCATCTCCATCTCCATCTCCATCTCCATCTCCATCTCCATCCCCATCTCCATCTCCATCTCCATCTCCATCTCCATCTCCATCTCCATCTCCATCTCCATCCCCATCTCCATCTCCATCTCCATCTCCATCTCCATCTCCATCTCCATCTCCATCTCCATCCCCATCTCCATCTCCATCTCCATCTCCATCTCCATCTCCATCTCCATCTCCATCTCCATCCCCATCTCCATCTCCATCTCCATCTCCATCTCCATCTCCATCTCCATCTCCATCTCCATCCCCATCTCCATCTCCATCTCCATCTCCATCTCCATCTCCATCTCCATCTCCATCTCCATCCCCATCTCCATCTCCATCTCCATCTCCATCTCCATCTCCATCTCCATCTCCATCTCCATCCCCATCTCCATCTCCATCTCCATCTCCATCTCCATCTCCATCTCCATCTCCATCTCCATCCCCATCTCCATCTCCATCTCCATCTCCATCTCCATCTCCATCTCCATCTCCATCTCCATCCCCATCTCCATCTCCATCTCCATCTCCATCTCCATCTCCATCTCCATCTCCATCTCCATCCCCATCTCCATCTCCATCCCCATCTCCATCTCCATCTCCATCCCCATCTCCATCTCCATCTCCATCTCCATCTCCATCCCCATCCCAATCTCCATCTCCATCTCCAGGCCTTTTCCTCCCTCTAATTAAGGAAGCTCCTCAACGAAGCCGGGATCCAGTCTCTCTCAGTCTTTGCTGCCATCTAGTGGTGGCTGTTTGAAACTGCAGCCCCCCTGGCTGCTCGCCCAGGGCCTCTGGTGGTCACAGAGTAGAATCACAGGATGATCCAGGCTGGAAAAGTCCTTCAGGATCATCCAGTCCAACCATCCGCCCTACAAACCCCAACCCCTACCCCAGCTCCTCAAACCCCCTGGCTGCCCGGTTGTTGAACCCCTCCAGGGACGCTGCCTCCACCCTCTCCATGGGCAGCCTGTGCCAAGGGCTCCCCACTCGTCCTGGGAAGATTTTCCTAAGATCCCATCTGACCCTCCCCTGGTGCAACCTGAATGGGGTCATGAGGGGCTGTACGGGGTTGTAGGGGCTTGTATGGCTGTATGGGGCTCTATGTAGATGTATTCGGCTCTATGGGCTTGCATGGGGCTATATGGGGGCTACAAAGAAGCTGTACGGGACTGCATGGGGCCATGCATGGCCAGCCAGGGCTGTATGTGGTTATATGGGGCCATACAGGACCTTATGAGGTTGTATGGGGCTGAATGATTTCATATGGTGCTTTAAGAGGCTTTATGGGGTCACATGGGGCCAAAAGGGGCCATATGGAGTTCTAGATGGCCATAAGGGCAAGTATGGGGCAATAGCGGGGTTCTGTCAGACTGTACAGGGCCATTATAGGGCTGTACTGGACCACATGGCACTGTGTGAGGCTGTAGGGGCCCATACAGTGTCATACTGGGTTGTACGGAGCTATATGGAGCCCCATTTCCTCTTCTCCTATTGCTAGTCCCCAGGGAGAAAAGGCCAACATCCACCTCACTGCAACCTCCCTGCAAGGAGCTGTAGAGAGCAGTGAGGTCTCTCCTCAGCTTCCTCTTCTCCAAGCTGAACAGGCTCAGCCTCTCCCCATCAATCCTGTTCTCCAGACCCCAGACCAGCCCAGTTTCCTTTCTCTGCCTCCTCTGCAGCCCCATTCTGTCCTTCCTGCACTGCAGTGTCCAAACTGCCCCCCAGTACTTACGGTGCAGCCTCACCAGTATAGGAGCAGAATCACCTCCTCCGCCCTGGTGGCCACACCAGTGCTGATTCAGACCAGGATGCTTTTAGCCTTCTTGGCCACCTGGGCACACTGCACACTCCTGTTCAGCTGCTGTCAGCCAACACCCCCAAGTCTCTCTCTGCTGGGCAGCTCTCCAGCAACTCCTCCCCAAGCCCTGTAGCGCTGTTGTAGAAGAAACTAACAGCAAACAAAACTCAAAGCAGCACAGGGGAAAAAAAGCTGTGTCTGCCTGTTGGTTCTGAAAGAAACGACCTGGAGGGACAGAGAGGTCCTCGAGGAGTGATTTGCAGCCTTTCAATTACTTGCTGAAGCTTCTGGCTAATGAAGTACTCAAGCACCGCACTGAAGAGGGGGAGACCTTGCTCTCTACAACTACTTGAAAGGAGGTTGTAGAGAGGTGGGGGTTGCTCTGTTCTCCCCAGTAGCCAGTGATAGGATGAGAGAAAATGACCTGAAGCTGCTGCAGGAGAGACTCAGGTTGGACATCAGGAGGGGTTTCTTTCCTGAAAGGGTTGTCAGGCACTGGAACAGCTGCCCAGGGAAGGGGTTTAGTCCCCATCCCTAGAGGTGTTGAAGAGATGGATAGATGTTGCGCTGTGGGGCAGGGTTTAGTGGTGCTGATAGGCCTAAGGACACAACAGACTCAATTACCTCTTCCAGCTCAAACTATTCCATGATTCTATGACCAACTCAGAGCTTCAAGATCCCTGTGGGTGGGGAGAGTGATGCTGTTAAACAGAAAACACCCCCTGAACCAGCTCATCCTCACAACCTGGGATGCATCACAAAGGTCATACGGGGTGAGAACGAATCAAGACAGCAAAAGGAGATGCACGGAGTCTGTTTGGTTAAATCCATCCCCACCAGTGCTGATGTAAAAACATGGAAACAATGGCATTTCTTTGGCATCACACGAGTGTCCGGCGTGTGCAGCCCTTTTGTCCCTGTGGCAGGAGAAACAGCTGAAAAGCCTCTCACTTGGGATTGAGAAAGTAGTATTTTTAAAAGAATTGGGGTTGCACAGCTCTTGACGTCATCGCTTGCTCTATCCCAATGTTCCTGGCAGAGTTTCACCCCCATTTGGACCATCACGAGAGCCATTTGTAACTGAACACCCGTTTCCTCAGGAAAAGTCCTATTGTTCTTCAAGAAAATGCTTTCCCACCCCCCGTTTTCCCCCACAGTCCTCATTTGAAATGAATGGCACTGTGTATCTTCTCCTGATTTGCATCTCGACAGAAGAAGATCAAGCAGGGAAAGAGAGACACAAGCAGTTTTTACTAAAGCCACCCAAATGATCAGACCTCTCCCCTTTCCCCAGTGCTGCTCACACTGGCTGTAGCAGCTCTACCCTAAACCCAAACCCTGTTCCCTGCGGTTACAGTTCCATCGAGATGCCATCTCCAGCCCTGAGCTACCAGTACCCAGCGTCCGTACCCCCTAGACTGCCTGTCGATCCCTTTTACCAGAGATAACTCTCATCTTCCTCTCTCAGTCTGCAATCCCCGTGCCTGTGCAGAGGAGCCACCCTGGGACAGAAGCAGCCAGCGGGCGACCGGCAGAGGGGGTCAGACTGCTATAAATCTCAGGAGGATGCTGAGGTTTCTCTGAGTGCTTCGAGGAATGTCCGTTTTTCTCTCTACTAGCGACACAGCCTCCGACTCCCAGCTCTATCCTTCGTTTATACCTTCCCTACCCAGGGCAACCAGAGACCAATTTAGCTCTAAGCAACAAATTACCTCCTGTATTTTCTGATCGAGTTTTTTACGTTGCTTTGCAATCGTTATTGATGGTCGGGCTGCAGTCAGCCTCTGGAATCGTCCGAGGTTTCAAGGCCTTCTTCATTTTATAGTTTAATACAGAAAATAGCTCGGGTGATAATTGGAGTTGGATTGTGGATGAGATCCAACGGCACTGATACTGATTGGGATCTCAACATAAATTTCCCAAAGGGAGAGGAGGGTTTGGCCACAATTTCTACCCGAACCTGGGTAGCATCTGACCAGCACTGGAGCTAAGAGGAAGAAGTCACCCTCTGTGGCTCAGACTGCTGTGAATCCAGATCTTTTGTACCTTAACAGTGCTTCTTATGCCTTAGTAGGGCTGTATTTGCTCAGCCCAGCTCAGGAGCTGGCCCTGCCTGCTGTTTGATTTTCATTGCTCTGATGCAGAGGACAGCTCTGGCTGTTCCCTGCCTCAGGTGAAACCACTCAGCCCCAGAGAGCTCTTCTCTCTGTGTTTGGTCCTTTTGTTTCTCCTTCATTTTTGTGTTAGGTCTTTTGCCTTTCAATTCCAAGAAGCTGCTTCTTCCCTTGGGATTTCTCCCTCACTCCCATGGGGTATCATTTGAGTGTACCTGGCCCTGTACATGGAGCTTTGTTTCCCAGTTAGATCCCCAGACTGGTGGGGTTGAAACGGACCTCTGGGGATCATCCAGTCCAACATCCCTACCGGAGCAGGATCCTCCCAAGCAGATCCCACAGGAAGAGCCCAGGAGGTTTTGGGAATCTATCCAGGAGCAGGAGACTCCACAGCCTCTCTGGGCAGCCTGGGACAGGGCTCTGGGACCTCACTGGGGGAAGGTTTTTCCTTCAGTTCAACTTGAACCTCCCGTGCCCCAGTTTATCCCTAAATGAACAGGTCTGTTTGTGTGTAAAACACAAACCAGGTGATGACTGCTCTCAGCTGCAAAGACACACAGGGTCCTGTCACAGAGGGCATCCCATACCCAATGCTGCCAGTTCAGTTCATAGGAAAGATCACTGGAAAATCCCATTTTCCCTGGGAAAAGAGAGTTTTGGTGCAGAAACAAAGAGAGCTTGGCTGCAAGGGAGGTGGTTCCAGAGTGCAGATTCCCAGTCTGTTATTTCAGTCCCTGAAAGTCAGAGTATTTGAAATGATGCTGAAATAACTGGCTGGTGTCTCAGCCTACTTCAGGAAGCCTCTTTCCTCCATTTATTATCTTCCTGGTTCTTCTTTGTCCAGTCTTGTCTTCTTCCCTCTTCCTGAACAACAATTTGGCCCTTCAGCATTGCCAGACTCTTCAAAACCACAGTGCTGGGAGGTTCAGGCTGTTGAGGAGGGGGAGGCAGAGGCACAGAGCACAGTCCATCTGGCAGCACTGCTGCTGCTGCTTCTCTTCTCTTCACCGTAATGAGGGTCCCGTGGAGAGCAGAGGCAGCTCAGAGGAAATAAAGACTCCTGACAAAAGCAATGCAAATAGACAAGATGCAGGTGAACAAAGGAGGGAAAGGAAAGCCCTGTTCAAGGCAGCAATCGAGTGGTTATACTCAATAATCAGCTCACCCGTTTGATTTCAAGATGCAGCAGAGATCCATGATTCTTTACAGCAGCATCATGCACCTCCAGGGTTAAAGCGCTTTGAGTACCACAGCCCTTGTTTCAGGGATCAGCTCTGTGCTCACCTAGTGACTCAAGGTCCTTCTGTATTTGTCAGTGATGGGAAGGAGAAGAGAGAGGAGAAGGGAATGGTGGAGGAAAAAGCGGTTCTAAAATAACTCTTAGACCAACACACTGAAGAGAGCAGAACGAAAACGCTCCCAGTCAATCTGACAAATGAAGATACTACACTGAGGAAGGTGAGGAGGAGGGTTGTCACTTCTATTACTGCGAAAGGCCACCTTGTTTATCTTTGTTCTGCTGCGGAGATGCAGGCTGACCTACTGCTACTCGCACAGGAGTCACTGAACCCCTTTATCTCCAGCACACCGGTAAAAATAAGAGAGGGCTCCGAGGGTTTAGAACGGCCCCGAATCCAAACGCTGCCATTTATCACCCTCTTTGTGCCCAAGGAAATCGCAACGCTCCAAGAATCGAACCTTTTTCTTGTTTTGTTTGGTGGAAGGATCGGGTCTCCGAATGACATCAGTTGTTTTCTCTAAACAGCTATTAGCCTCCTCCATTATACTTACAGAACTGGTTTCCATCCCCTGCCTCATTTATTCCAAACCAGCATTATTGAAGTGAATGGGGTCTAGGCCCTGGATATTAGAAGAGCTGTTGGTCTCCTCATAAATAACAAGTTGTCAAGGATTTTAATGGAAACCCTTAGAGTGCTGTAAATCTGTGCAGTTCTGCCCGCATCCCCTCCCTCATTTCCATCACAATATCACTCCGGTGGGACTGCGGCTTGCAGCATGTGCCAGGCAGCCTAGATTGGTAGGACATGGAGAGGGGGAAGGAAGATAGGGGGTGGGGGGATTAAAAAAAATACAAAGCTGGAGATGGGCTGGGGGATTCGGAACAGTTGGTACTGCGGCAGCATCTGCTGGGTGGCCGGGTTTGGAGTCACCTGGTCTATTCAGTGTAGTGAGGGGAAAGGGTTATTCATTTGGCAAGGGAGGGGGGTGCTGGAGAGGGGAATAACAGAAGCGGGGATGCTTGTGGGGTAAAGACGGATGTACTGCAGTTTACATCTCGCTCTGGTGGTCTGTGAAACAGTAAATCTCAGCAAGTAGAGGGTTTTGTTAGGTTTTGAGCACATTTGAAGTGCTAGAGCTAACACGGTGGTACGGTGTGGACCGTCTCTTGCTGGAAGGCAAAGAGGCCTTTCCTTTCCAAGATGAGGGGGTTTTTTAAACTTCTTAGCCAATCTCAACTACCATGAGGGAAAACTCGATGCCACATCCTGATCCAAAGGTCTTTCTGGAGTTTTATTGACTGGATCTGGCCAGAAACTGGATTACTCCAAAGTATTTGCCCCTTTGTTTAGTCATTCCCCAAATATCTGTAGCTCAGCTGCTGGATCGGATCGCTTCACCCTCCTGTACACAACACTTAAAGCCTTCTAGGAAGGAACTTGAGCTCAATCATCCATTCTCCACCAGCTATATGATATTAGGGAATATATTAATGTTGGCACAGCCATCCTCGTGCCCATCCTGCTCACCAAGCAGATGGGACTGCACTGTTTTGAGGGATCATGTGGACTCTGCCTTCTGAGGCGCCTTAGCTCATTCCACTTGGTATGCAAGGTTAGTCTAGGCTTAAGTGTAGGCTTGCAGTCTGGTTTAGCGTGTCATAGAAATACAAAATAGCACTGGTGACAAAGCTTCTACTGGCTGCAGAGTGCCCAGAGCTTCGAGTCTTTTATCATTGCTAGCCTGACACCCAGAGACTACAACACAGCAAAGCCATCAGCATTGCAGATCCTTACATTAATGCTGTGAAATGCAGCTCCTTCCACAGTACCACCTCACACAACGGGCTCCGGAGATGCAGGATTATGCTCTGATTCCGTGTGACTCCCTGAGTTACAGCCAGGGAAGCAGTGATGCAGGCATGAAGGAATTTGGCCAAAGTCACTCAGAGAAATTTGTGCCGCGATCCCTCTCTCCCTGGCCAGATTTAACAGATTTGTGGGGGGAAAAAAAAAGCTCAATTGAGTCAGGATGGAGAAAAAAATGGATGGCTGCCAAAAGGGATTGATGCCCTTCAGGCTCCAGGGAGTTTTTAACCCTTCCCAATGGTTTGCCTGGCTTGGAAAAAAAAAAACCCACCGTGGTGGGGTTCATCAGGCTGTACTTCTCCTCTACTGATCCATGAGAGATTCGCCAGTGGGAGCAGCTGCTTCGAGAGCGAGTTGATAACTCAAGCCCTGAGGCACTTACATCTGTACAGCTCGTCCCCTGCCTGCTTGCCTTCCCCAGTAACAGGATGAGACTAGAATATTGCATGGGCTTTTGTACTGGGTATTCCTGTGGGGCTCTGCTCATGATTATGGCATCCAAACACAACCAGAAACAAACCGAGACAATGAGAAAGACAAAAATACAATGGTCAGCCCGAAGATTCTGAACATTTTTACACTGAATTCATTTCTATTTCCTTAATAAATTGCAGTTCATGCAGTCCACGCAGGCAGCTCATTCCTTCTTTAATGCCATGGATAATATTTTTGGGGAGCAGCTGCTGCACATGTTCTACAGTTCAGCTGAGAGAGCCATATGGATTTTTAATTCCTAAGAGTTATTACTCGGTTGTAGCGATAGACGAAGCCACGCTCGCCTTAATGGAGTCATTAGAGCTGACAACTCCTCCTTAAAGAGGCCGATTGTTAGGACAGACCTGATCCAAAATGTAGGAAAGGTTTGGAGGAGGGGTTCTTCATTATATGAAACAGAACATGGGGGGGTTCCTAGGCAGCTGGGTGGTTTTTACATCTTCAGGAAGCTGCTTCTCTGTTAGCGCAAGATAACTTTAATGAGCTTGAAGAGCTGTGCCTAGAGATCACACCTTGAGATGTCAGTGTTGCTTTACACTGCCGGGTTTTTAATCAACCAGACAAAACAGGGACAAACTCACTTGCAAACCCCCCCTTTTAGGACACCTCTTTGCTTTTAAAGCAACAAAGCTTACAAGAATATTCAGAGTTATCTATTTGGGAAGAACTCTTCACTCTGAAAGAGATATGAAATCATATTTCTCAGCAAACTGTCCAAAGACAAACCCTAAACGTGAGATTCTTACAGCTCATCCTCCACCATGGCCCCACGCAAGACAGAAGAGAGACCAGCTGCACCCCTGCGGCATCCAGAATGAAAATGTCTTCAGTCCCAGCTCCAATCCTTGTGTTTACAAGCGACCAAAGAGAAAAATATGCTGCTTTAATGTAGAAGTTCTATATCCACCTATAGATCACTGGAGTACGCTACAGATTGCTCCAATAAATCTGAGGAGCTCCCTGGATCTTTAATTCTATAGGAAATGTTGGCAAATTCTTAACCTCATGACACATCGCGGGATTGTAAAATTTCAAATGAATTCTAGTAAATCTGCTGCTGGCTGCCATGGAAATGGAGCAGGTTCGTTTAAAGGAATCAGTATCACACAAAAAAAAGGGAGTCCAAGCTTTTTTGTGTGTGTCGAACAATTAGCTTAGAACAACCCTGCTCCATTTTTAGCCATCACAGTCTGTTTCCATGGCAGCAGGAACTGAATTCGTACAACTGTTGCGAATTCTGGAGGTAAATGGCGCTACCCGTTGTGTCAGCGGCACTGCCAGACCTCAGAATCTAATCGTGGTTTCCCAAAGCTGTGAATTTGCGTTCGGTATTATTTATTTATGATTCTTTTTGTCGTTTTAAAGAGTTACGGTTGCTCTTGGATCTGGGCGCTACCACCAGCTCAGAGTTAGGGCAGCACAGAATGATCCCTGGATGTGCTCAGGTCACATAGATGTAGAATTTAAGGACAGTGGCCTTGGGACAGCTGGTTAATGGCTGGATTTGATGATCGTGAAGGTCGTTTTCAACCTAGCTGGTTCAATAATCCGGTGCCAGTGGTCTCTTTGGGTACATTAAGAGAAGTGAGGCCAGTAGGTTGAGGAAATTTCTCCTCCCCCTCTACTCTGCCCTGGTTGAGCCACAGGACATCCAGTTCTGGGCTCCCCTATTCAAGGGCAAGAAGCTACTGAAGAGCCCAGGGCAGAGCCACAAAGCTGATGAAGCATCTTCCTTATGATGAGAGCTGGGGCTCTTCAGCCTGAAGCAGTCTGAGGGGGGATCTGATTGATGCTGATCAATAGCTAACGGACCGGTGGCAGCAAGATGAGACCAGGCGCTGCTCGGTGGTGCCCAGTGCCAGGACAAGGGGAACTGGGCACAGACTGGAGCTCAGGAGGTTCCACCTAACCATCAGGAGCAGCTTTTTCCCCAGAGCCCTGGCCCAGGCTGCCCAGACAGGCTGTGGAGTCTCCTGCTCTGGAGGCTGCCCAGACCGGCTGTGGAGTCTCCTGCTCTGGAGACATCCCAGCCCCTCCTGGGCTGTTCCTCTGGAATCTGCTCTATGGGATCCTGCTCTGGCAGAGGGTTGGACTGGATGATCCCCAGAGGTCCCTTCCAGCCCCACCAGGCTGGGATTCTGTGAGCCCTGAAATGCAACCCAGAAGTCCTTGTGATGAGGCAGGGCCTCTCTGAGGCCCCTCTGGGCCCCCCACACGGCAGATTCCAGCAACCCCAAGGCTTAACCCTCTGCTGCCAGCCCTCCGCACGCAGGGCTCTGAGCTGGGGCGGGTTTGGGGCCGGTTCAGCCCCGGTTCAGCCCGCCCTGGAGCCTCGGATGACGGCTCAAGCCTCTCCTCAGCGACCCCCAACCCCTCCCAGCAGCCTCTGCGGGCATCACGGGAATATTCAAATCACCTCGGGGTTCGAGGTTCTGATTGGCTAAGGCCATTCAAACAAAGCCCCGCCCCCTTGACGCTCCAGCGGCCGTTGGTCTCGGGGCGGGTAGGGAGCGCGGAAGGCGCATGCGCAGATGGGGTGCGAGCCCGTGACGCCAGCGCATCCTCTCGTTGCCATGACAACCCCTGTTCTCCTCCCTAGCCGTTTTCGACCAATCAGAGGCCCCCCTGGATACTTAGGCCAATGGAGAGGCAGCATGTTAATAAAGGGGCGGGGCGAATGGGATTGTTTGGGCCAATCAGAAGGTGGGAAAGGGTAGGGGCTGCTCCCTTTAGGGGGTCGCGGGGGTTGGTTTTACCTCAGGAGGCTATGGTGACCCCCAGGCCAGCGAACGAACTTGCCAGCTCGGCTCTGCCGGTGCCACGGGCGCAGCAGGGCCTCCTGGACTGCCGACGTGGCTCTAAAGGCGCTCCTGTCCTCCGGGTCCCGCTGGAGAGGCCTCCGTTGGTGCAGAATTAACGCCACGTACGGTGTGAGGAGCTCCGAGGGAACCTTGAGGATTAAAATTCGCCTCGAATGTGGTGTCCTGACCACGGGGGATGCTGTTGGGGTGTTGAGTTAGCTCCTGACCCAAGAGTGGACCGTTGGCAGCTCGATTGTATGGCTTCTTGAAAGAGGAAGCCAAAAATAAAAGTTGTATGATGTAAAAATAAGTGAATAAAAATGTATATCAGTATAATATCATATATAACAATAATTATATGTAATAATATCTTCTCTGGGGACTTTCAAGACCCATCTGGATGGGTTCAGATGTGACCTGCCCTAGGCTCTATGGTCCTGCTTGAGCAAGGAGGCTTGGACTTGATGGTCTATGGACATGCTTTCCAACCCCTAATGATCTGTGTAGCTGTGTATATAATACTACATTTAGATAATATATAAAAATAAATAATATAAAAGTGATGTCTTGTGCCACAGCTGATTCCTGAAAGACTGGCAAATTCACATTGGCAGACAGGTTGCAATGTTAATTTTAAATATTTTGTTTTAATTTAAATGTTTTTTTAGAATATTTTCNGGATGCTGTTGGGGTGTTGAGTTAGCTCCTGACCCAAGAGTGGACCGTTGGCAGCTCGATTGTATGGCTTCTTGAAAGAGGAAGCCAAAAATAAAAGTTGTATGATGTAAAAATAAGTGAATAAAAATGTATATCAGTATAATATCATATATAACAATAATTATATGTAATAATATCTTCTCTGGGGACTTTCAAGACCCATCTGGATGGGTTCAGATGTGACCTGCCCTAGGCTCTATGGTCCTGCTTGAGCAAGGAGGCTTGGACTTGATGGTCTATGGACATGCTTTCCAACCCCTAATGATCTGTGTAGCTGTGTGTATAATACTACATTTAGATAATATATAAAAATAAATAATATAAAAGTGATGTCTTGTGCCACAGCTGATTCCTGAAAGACTGGCAAATTCACATTGGCACACAGGTTTCAACGTTAATTTTAAATATTTTTTTTTAATTTAAATGTTCTTTTAGAATATTTTAAAATACAGTTCTGGAGTCCCCCTTACAAGAAGGACACAGCTCCTGGAAGGTGTCCAGAGGAGAGCAACTCAAATGGTCAGAGGGCTGGAGCACCTCCCTTAGGAGGACTGGCTGAGTTGTTGGGTTGTTCAGCCTGGAGAAGAGGAGGCTCCCAGGTGACCTTCACCAGGGCTTTTGACACAGATGGTAGCAAGAGGACAAAGGGAAAGGGTTCCAGCCTTGAAGAGGGGTGATTGAGGTTGGACATGAGGAAACAATTCTCTCCTGTGAGGGTGCTGAGATGCTGGAACAGGTTGCCTAAGAAAGCTGTGGCTGCCCCATCCCTGGCAATGTTGAAGGCCAGGTTGGATGGGGCCCTGAGAAACCTGCTCGAGTTAAGGTGTTCCTGCCTGTGCAGGGGGGTTGGGGCTGGATGATCTTTAAGGTCCCTTCCAACTGCACCCATTCTATGATTTTATGAAAATATCACTCGATTAATGTCCAACTGCAAAAAGCTGCCGTGTCCATGCGCCTTGTTCTATGCACAGTTTGGCAGCCCCGTCTCAGAATTCCCCAGTGCTGCCTCTGAATCAAGACATGTGCTGCCAGGCATTAAAGTATTTATTTATTGGCCCCAACGTCCCTTGTTATTCTAACACTTTGCTCTTTGTGAGCCTGCTATCCCTAATGTTTAATCTTCCTGAAGTATGAGCTTGTGATTGTGATACATATTTCTCTCGTAATGACTGAAGTTAGGCAAGAAGTCAAAACTGAATATGCCTGTGAGCTCTTGCCAGGATTTTCTGGACTCATGCCTTGAGAGGAGAACATGAAGAAGCACAGTAAGTGGCTCCGTTCCCAAAACAAATAAAGCATAATTCAGTCTTGTATTCCAGGAATCTTTTGTTTTTTGCCACTTAGAAATATCAATGGAACTGTTTGTTCCAGCAGTCGCTGCTGGCTAGTAGGAAGCTTCTGAAACAGTAAATCGTCCGTTTATTTGTACTCATTTATGACTAATTGTCTGGATTATTATCTAAAGCAGGCAGTTTGTAAATAAGACATCCACAATGAGCAAAAGTGATCCACCTTGATTGATTGCCGAGGTCTAATTGATTCTACGTCTCCCTCTGAATCCAAAACGGACAGCTTGCAAGTACAAATCTTCATCCTCTCAAAACGACTTCTGGCTCTGCAATTCCGGGAGCTGCGAGCGGGTTTGGCTTTGGAGGAGCGTTGGGAGTGAACAGCAGGCTGGACAGATTGTACCATCTCATGGAAATGAAACATATTCAAGTGCTTACGAGTGTGGGTTGGAGAGGCTTTATCTCTATGAAGAGCCCTTTATTGAGAAGAATTTGAAGGTAAAGATCTATATATTTGCTTCTGGGTTTGGGTTTTTTTTTTCTCTGAGCCTTCTTTCTCCAGAAAATTAAATACTTCCCTGGAAAAAGTGTAATCTATAGGAAATATTTGCTGACTAGGGACATAAGCAGGATTGTAAAGCTTTCCCAAAAGAATTCAGCTTCTTTCTTGGTGTTTTCCTGCAGTGTGAGCCCTTCGCAAAGCCTGACGTTCATCTTGGCACGGTTCTTTTTTGGCTATCAGATTTAAATTCATCACCAAACCTGAGAAAGCCATCAAGTCTGGACAGAATCTGAGCTGCCAGCTCTACATCTCAAGGGTAATCCCTCCATTCCATATTCCAAGATCGCTGCTTTGTCACTGAGCTGGTGTTTTAATACCCAGTTTAGCCTTGCTTTGCTGTGGTCAGTCAGCCATAAATAGCATCTGAAGGTCATTTCCTTGAGATTCATCAGCGTCAAAAGAATTCATCGCTGTCAAAAGCAAAATGTCTTGTTTATTCTGCAAACCCTCATCCAGAAACTTCTCAGTGTTTTGAGATAGAATCACCTTGACAAGAAATCAGGCCGTTGGGGATAAATGAATTGAATAAGGAAAACTTTTCCCTTCCTCAGCAAACAGGCACTTAAAGTGTACTCATCTGTCATCAAGCCCTGTAGTCCTGTTCCAAGCAAGTGCCTCACCTCCATGTCTTCTGTCGAGAGTTTTAAGTCTTGGCCCTAATGAACTCTGCTACTAAAACTTTGGGAAGCTTCTAGTTGTTTGGGCTTCCAATAAATTGAGAAGGAAAACCTTCATTTACTTTGGTTTATTGTTGGAGGCAGTTTATAGTCTGAATTTGGCTCTGCATTGACCTCATTGTTCTTTCCAAGGAAAGAATGAAAGTCTATGAATGTCTGGAAAGAGGGAGATGGAAAGGAGGACACAAGGAGACTCTGCTTGGAGAAAAAGTGGGCAATCAGATCCTCTTGAGCAGGACACAGAGCGGACTGACCCACAGGCTCCTTTTCCATTGTTGATGTTTCATTCCTTCAAGAATTCATGCTTGAAGTGAACATCAAACACCAAGTTGCATCAAGATCAACTACAGCTTGAAATGAACTGGAGATGCCAGGAAAACCTTCTGTACTGCTGGCCTAAGCTCTAGTTTCATCAGTGCTGAAGACATCCCCCCTCTCCAGTAAGAGACATTCACAGTCTTTCCCAGCTCAGCACCAGGCTAGACTGTGGAGGCTGTTTATCTGGCCTAGAAAGATGTTCAGCAGGGACATCGGTTGGGCTTGTAATGTTTGCTGCAGAGATTAAGGAGAGAGCAGAGTTGTTCATGTGATTCAAGCAAGTTTGGAAGCAAGTTGACTCCACATTCTCCTTCCCAACCTTTTCTTCTTTACAGATCTGAATTTGATCTGAGGATTTGTGGGCTGGTGACATCCTCTGAAGATATCTGTCTGTAGCAAGGACCTACTTCAACATCCTCTAACCTTTTTCGTAGCAGCTTGATAAATAACCCAGTCGATTAGCAGAACTGTACAGTTCAGTATAGAGAATCACAGAATCATTGAGACTGAAAAAGCCAGGCTGTCCTCCAACACCTCCAGACGCAGGGACTCCCCCACTGCCCTGGGCAGTCCAGTCCAGGCTCTGAGCACCCTTTCCCTGAGGAAGGGCTTCCTAACATCCAACCTAACCCTCCCCTGGCAGCTTCAGGCCCTGTCCTCTCGTCCTGGTGCTGGGTGCCTGGGAGAAGAGCCTGACCCCCACCTGACTGCAACCTCCCTTCAGGGAGCTGGAGAGTGGGGAAGAAATTGTGATGGTTCATCTGTTCCTGTTGGGAATCTCCAAACACTTCATGAACAGCAGTAACTCATCTTTGTAGTATCTGAGCACTGCAAATAAAACTGCGTGAAATACTCAAGCAGATTCTGTAGTAGACTCCAGCGTGTGTTATATTACCCCGATCAGTGCCGCAGACAAGGTTTGGCATCGTTATTACTTCTATAAATACACAGCTAATTAATGTTCTGCATTACTTGCTACTATTTTTCATGAAGCATTATGTGGTGAGGGGGGAAGAAATAAATGTTATAAGAACAAAAACTGGAGAAATAAAAGAGAACTCCTAAGATATTTGGGTTTACTTCTTGATGGGAAGGAGTCATGGCTTAGCTGCTGGCTGGAAAATGTTCTGGTATACAGTTCTGGGTCATTCCTGCACAGAATTAGCTCTGCTAATAAGTGATTGTAGAATGGGGCCTGACTGAGGAAGAGGGTTATCTGCCATCGAAACTGCTGATTTCTCAGAAGTGATGGAATTGGAATGCTGATGAGATTGCCGTGAAGTGAAATTGAAACTGTTGAGCCTCATTTATTGGGTTCTTTAGAGTAATGGGATCAGTATAGGGCTGATCATATTTAGTGCCATTAAATCTTCTGTGCTTAATTAAGATGCTTTGTACATTACGCAGTGTGACCAGGATCATGTAGAGAAGAAGGGAGGAGGCTAATACCTTCCTAACCCTGCATCTTGTTCATTCATTTCCAGGATAATGTATGCATGCATCTGACAAATTATTCCATTAAGGAGAACAGAGTTAATTCTGCCGGAGAAAAAGGCACTTGGTAGTAAGAGGTACAAAATTAAATAAATAAAGGAGAGAACATTTCTAAGCTGCTCCCAGAGGGGGTAGTGTTTACCTTTTCTTGTACATCCCTCTCAAATACAATTGCTCTAGCTCGCTAACTGCTTGAGCAATAGAAGTTTCCAGGCGTGAATAGAGTTGCTACGATATAAAGAAGCTGTAGAGGGGTTGAGCTGCTGCAGATATCAGGGTAGAACTAGACCCATCCTATTACATTTATGTTTGTGATCACAGTTTCTGCTATTCCTCTGTTTCCAGGCTCCTCTTCCCTTCCAGTAGCTGTGTGCAGCACTGCAGCACCAATACCAGCCAGATGTGGCAGCTGGAGCAGATGTTTTTATTAAAATACAGATAACAGCATTATGAAACATAACTATGGCATCTGCTCCCCCAGTCACACCGGGGGAACGTGAATTTGAAATGCAGTCTGATATTGAAGCACAAATCCAAGCCCCAGTGGCTGGAGAGCCTTCATAAAAGTCTCCTTTTATGGATCCTACAACCTGTATTAATGATGGATTATTTTCCAGCTAGTTGGTTGCTGCCGGCAGCCTCTTTCTCTCCACGCACACCCTCACCCCGCCCCAGTTTGGGACTGGTTAGGTTCTGGGCAGGTTCCCTCAGCCGCTGGCGGATGGGTGACCGGCAGAGGGGGATCGACTACACCGAATCGGTGGGAAAAGAGGATTTGTGCTCACAGCTCCACACAGGGAGCGTTCCCAGCCTGCAGGAATCCTCAGCAGGTCTCTGTAGACAGAGGTAAATACCATTATGATGTCCAGCGTAGAGCAACGAAGATGATGAAGGAAGGAGAGCAGCTCCCTGCTGAGGAAAGGCTGAGGGAGCTGGGGCTCTTGAGCTGGGAGAAGAGGAGGCTGAGGGGAGACCTCATTCAAGTCTCTAAATCTGTGAGGGGTGGGTGTCAGGAGGATGGAGCCAGGCTCTGCTCAAGGGCATCTGGGGATAGGACAAGGGGCATTGGGTGCCAGCTGGAACAGAGGAGGTTCCCTGTCAGCAGGAACTTCTTCCCAGGGAGGGTCCCAGAGCACTGGCACAGGCTGCCCAGGGGGGTTGTGGAGTCTCCTTCTCTGCAGAGTGGGTGTCACTTCTAGCATATCACAGAATCAGAGTATCTTTGCTTGGAAGAGACCACCAGTCCAACCTTAGCCCCAGCACTGCCAGGTCACCACTAAACCACATCCCTAAGCCCAAGGTCTGCACATTTAAATACCTCCAGGGATGGTCAAGTGAGATTTGGAGCCCCTGCATGGCTACAGCTCCAATGCAAACCAAAGACATCATGCAGTGTGTGGTCCTCACCCTGCGTCACATCAGAGTAGCAAACACTCAGGGTCCTTTATCTGCAGTAATTACTCTGTTTTCTAATCCCAGTCCTCTAAAACCTTATTAGATCACTTTTGGAAGCAGTACACCAGCTAGTTGATGCAAATTGTGGCACTGTGTGCCCTAAGTTGCAAACAGTGGCAGCTACAAACATGGTTGAGAGCAAAGAGAAGGAGCAGGAGGAACTAGGTGGTAATAAGTGTGCAAGCACTATCTCCTTCCACAAGTATTGTGCAAACTGTGGGTGCTGGGCAGGCAGGAGTGAACTGTGTTCAGTGGAAAACAGTGCCCCATTGCTTGCTGCGTTTGATTTCACACTGGAGTACGGAGGGATGTGACTTAGCAGGGCATTTCTCTTCCTCTGACTCAGCATTGGATCCTCAGGGCACAGAGTTATAGAGGTTAAGGCAAAGGATCAGAAGAGCAAAGGATTCTTCGTGTTGATGTTGATGTGATTTAGGAATGAAGGGTTGAATGCTGCTGTGAGGGGAACCGGTTTGCTTGGAGCACTAGATGATTGATCAGCAGTTTTCAGGGTATGATAACTGTCTCAGAAGTGATGCATCGACTCGACTGAAGTTATATTTACCAGAGAAAACCTTGACAAGGAAGGCACCAGCTTCTGCTGCCTTCATTTTGACCATCGGGTGGTTACAGGTAGAGGACAAATCAGTGGGAATAGGAGTGCCCCAAGCTGCTGGGGGTGGATGTAGGCTCTCCAGAGGGACTGGGACAAGTTGGATCGATGGCTGAGGCCAAGGGCCAGTTCTCCACTGTGGTCACAACAGCCCCAGGCACAGCTACAGGCTGGGGGATGAGGGGCTTAAAAGCTGCCCAGCAGAAAAGGACCACAGGGTGCTGCTAGACAACCGGCTTCATGGGAGCCAGCAGGGTGCACAGGTGGCCAAGAAGGCCAACAGCATCCTGGCCTGGATCAGGAAGAGAGTGGGCAGCAGGAGAAAGGAAGTGATGGTGCCCTTGGACTCAGCCTTGAGAGGTCTTACCTCGAGTCCTGGGGTCAGGTCTGGGCCCCTC
>VZRI01009296.1:0-44655 GCA_013397515.1 Upupa epops | reverse complement strand
TGGTGAAGTTCCTGTTGACTGGGAAAGGGGAAACATCACCCCCAGATTTACAAAGAGGAAAAAGGAAGACCCTGGAACCTATAGGCCAGTCAACCTCACCTCTGTGACTGTTAAGATCATGGGGCAGATCCCCCTAAAGGCCATGCTGAGGCATGTGGAAAATGAATAGGTGTTTGGTAATGAACACAGCTTCATCAGAGGCAAATCATGCTTAACATATTTGATGGCCTCTTATGATAGCTTTACAGCACAAGTGGACAAGGGAAAAGCAACCAATGCCATCTATCTGAACTTGTGTAAAGAGTTTGACACTATCCGGCATGACATCCTGGTCACCAAACTGGAAAAACGTGGACTTGATGAACAGACTACTCACTGGATAATGAATTGGCTGGATGGTTGCACTCAGAGAGTTATTGTCAACTGCTCAAAGTACAAATGGAGAGTAGTGACAAGTGGCATCCCTCAGGGGTCTGTACTGGGACCAGAGCTATTTAACATCTTTCTCGGCCATATGGACAGTAGCATTGAGTGCCCTCTCAGCAAGTTTGCTGATAACATCAAGCTATGTGGTGTGGTGTGGTGTGGTGTGGTGTGGTGTGGTGTGGTGTGGTGGACATGCTGGAGGGAAGGATGGCATCCAGAGGGACCTGGACAGGCTTGAGAGGTAGACCAGTGCCAACCTCATGAGATTCAAAAAAGCCAAGTGCAAGGTCCTGCACCTGGGTCAAGGCAATCCCAGGCACAAATACAGGCTGGGTAGTGAACAGATTGAAAGCAGCCTCGAGGAGAAGGAATTGGGTGTGTTGGTTGAAGAAAAACTCAACATGATCCAGTAATGTTCTCTTGCAGATCAGAAAGCCAACTGCATCCTGGACTGTATCAAGAGGAGTGTGACCAGTAGGTTGACGGGTGTGTTCCTCCCCCTCTATTATGCAAGATCTTGAACTATTGGAACGTGTCCAGAGGGGGGCCATGAGGATCACTGGAGGGCTGGAGCACCTCTCCTACAGGGACAGGCTGAGAGAGTCAGGGCTGTTCATCTTGGAGGAGACCCCAGGGAGATCTTATAGCAGCCTTCCAGTATGTGAAGGGTGCTACAGGAAAGCTGGGGAGGGGCTGTTTATAAGGGTTTGTAGTGGTAGGATCAGGTTTCAACCTGTAAGAGGGTAGATTTAGACTGGAAGTCAGAAGGAAATTCTTCACAGTGAGGGTAGTGAGACACTAGAACAGGTTGCCCAGAGAGATTGTGAATGCCCCTTGCCTGGAAGCGTTCAAGGCCAGATTGGATGGGGCCTTGAGCAATGCAGTTTAGTGACAGTGTCCCACTTATGGCACGGGGGTTGGAACTAGATGATCTTTAAGGTCCCTTCCAACCCAAACCATTCTATGAATATATGAATTAATGTAATACACTGATTTACAAGGATTCCTGATAAATTTGCATTCTGCCCTAAACTTTAATTCCATGATTGCACCCTAATGATTTCTAAAATATTTGGAGCAAAGTATACAGTTTTAAATGCCCAGTCTAAAATCTCAATTCATTCTGTTACAAGAGAATATCAAGCTTATGATGGAAACTAAGCATTAGCCTGTCACTGACTCTACAGTAGTTCATACAGAACAGTATAGAAGATATATATTATGTAGAAGATAAATAGAAATATATTTTCAGTCATTCATACTAACTGGTCTTTCATATGTTAAAAACTGATTGGGAAGGGAGCACCAGACAGAAAGAGTTCATAGCAAGGAAATTATATTGGCTAAGGGCTATATGCAAAGCATAAAACACAAAATGCAGATAAAAAGAAATGTAGTGCTATGCAAAGCAGCATTTCTGCCATAGGGAATACCACATAATTCACTAGAGAAAATGGATTACATGGCCTGACAACTCTAAGGGGGTGCCAGAAACTGTTCTCAAAGCAGAACTGAACTATAATTGCTGTATTGTTATAATTTTCATTGGGCCAATACTTGGAACTTTCACTTGGCCAACTCTGTTGGTGATACACAGTGTTTAGCAAGGGATATGGTCTCCATCCTGCATTTGAAAAATCTTGTGTTGCTTTATATAAGTAAAAGGAAACCTTCCCTTCCTCATTTAAAGTAATTTCAGATATGTCAAACACATTTTTAATACTATTCACTATGGAGTCAGACCTGCTTTTGCCCACATTACCATGAAAAAACTGAATAGTTATTTCATCCTTGACTGGCAGATGAACCTTAACAACCATAGCCACGCAGGACTCTCCACTAGCCAGAGATAACATATTTTTAACAAGAAACTTCTTATCTTGTCACTAAGATCAGTTGTTTTTAATCACTGAGAAATCAGATGCTGTCCTGCCAGTGAAATGAATAATTTTGATGGAAAGTGATTACCATCCTGGGGTTTCTCAGTAGGTTTCCTGTGTCTTTTAAAAACATTACTAATTGACATTAAATTTCTCACTGCAATCCCAGCAATTAGACAATTCACAACAAGAGTGTCTATAACTCCTCTTTTTTTTCATTAAGTACCTATTGTCCTAAGACACAGACTTTTCTGTGATGATTCCAGAATCTTATGATGCTGTAGTACAACACTGCTACTGTACATCCCAGTTTTGACTTCCCAGGGCATTCAAAAAATATGAAAGACCAGAGGACAATATCACAGTAAAGAAATAATTTAAGTTATATTGACAAAGAGCAAGAAACAGTTAGAAAGAAGAAAATAAACTGTAAATAAAACTCACTCTCCACAAAAATCACAATGAGTTAATGGCCACTTGAACCATGTGAAAGTGAAATTACAAGAATTCCTGCTCACCTACAGCCCTGGTGTATGGCTAAAACCACCCACATCAAATAAATAAACCCCCCAACAGATACAGACTTATGCATGGTCATATCTTGCTCTCCTTGCTTTCAAAGAACATGGTGATACTTACACCACTGTAGTATCATGCAACTCAAAGATTTTATGCAAAGGTTTACCTCTGCTTACAACTCATTCATGTAGCTTCTGCTCTTCTCTTTCCATTGGCATAAAGGAGCTGCTTTTAAGAGATTTATGTAGCTTTTATATGACAACTTTCAAACTATCCACCTTCCAATTTTTAAAGTACACTTACTGGGCCAGATTACATGTCATACTCACTAACTTCTCTAAGCAAATGCAAGATGTCTTGTAGACCTAATCAAAATCACATAGGAAAAGTCGTAGGTACCAAAGTCATAAGCTCTTGACACAATATGGTGTATTTCAGTGGGTGACAAGGGTGAAAGCAAGACTGTTGAAACACTCTTAGGTTTTGCTTTTAACTCATTGCAGTACACACTTTTGCTTCTTGCAGCTATGTCTTTATTCAGTCTCCAAATATGCAGTACAGCCCACATCAATTTCTTTAGCAGGGATGGCACTGCTCCCTATCTATTAACCATACTGGAATTGCAAATGAAGCAGATGATGTTCAGCTTGTCTTAAGCCAAGTCTTAAGATAACTAAACAGATAACTAAAAATCCACAGAGGAAGCATGGAGACACAGGAGTGACAAGGTATCTTCCAGATAATCATAAGTCCTGCTAAAGACAGACTTCATCAGCTGTTTGGCACTATTTCTAGCCAGCCAGACCCAAACTCCAGAATTGACAAATTCATAGGGGAAGCACTCTGGGGAAAAGCAGCAATGTTTCACTGGGAACTGGGCTGCTGAAGTCCAGAACTGATTACTTGGATCCCTACTTCATATCTCCTATCTCAACTATGAGAATTCCTGCCCTGTGCAAATAGTGAAATTAATTTCTAGCTTTATTTCAGGTATCTTACTGTTTTTCAGTAGACAAATCTTATGTTTATGCATGCTTTCTCTGTTACAAATATACCCTATCCAAAAGCTATGAATGCTTTTTTGTAGTCATTAAAACCTTCTCTTGGATACATGATAATAAGATCAGGAAGAAGAGAGAGGAGGCACTGCATTCTTTGGTTGCAACATTGGTTGCAAGTCTGGGATGCTTGCTCTAGGAAAAAAAAACCTTATGAATCTCATATTACTGCCTATGTTCCTATAATAATGAAAATCTAATTTGTCTTATTTACCCTCCGCCAATCCCATGCCACCTGTTTTCGTCTTCTCTCTATTGAATCAGAGTCATTTTGTGCCTAAATAGTATCTTAAAAAAGTTTAATTGTGAATTATGTCTTTTTCTTTTGACAAATCAGTGAAATCAAATGTGTTGCTGTCTAATGCAGGGTGGTTGTTTATCCTTTTCTGATGGAGAGTAGTTTCTATTCCAGAATATATTATTTTATTACAAGTTTTTTACAACTGCAAATATTGCCTTGAAATCAACATCAAAAATTGAGATTTTGTGATCAAGAGAAAACTTATAATTAATTTTAGTGGAACTAGGATCATTCCCATAGTCACCCTATTGACAAAAATGCTTTAGTCATGAAGCATGTTTTCAGCACAGAAAATATCTGGGACATGTGAATGACTGGTCAGTTGACCAAACTGTTGAGCGAGAAGCTGGCTTTCAGTATGTGGACACTAGCTCAATCAGATATACATACAAAACTAACATCCATTATGTAAGGTCTTTTATGTTTGCCAAGTTATGATCTAGAGATATAGAACTGCTTCCGCACAAAAGACCTCTGTCCTTTGCATCTTAGCCCTACATAATTGTCAAAAAGTGGCCAAAGCTTTGGTAAGAGACCTTGAACTGGCATCTACAAGACACTCATAGAACAGAATAGTTCTCATCCTTTCCTTGAAAGGACTTAAAACCTGCAGTTTTGAGAACAGAAATCTATCTTACTGCATTTCAATCGGACACTGGGAAAAAGAAACACTATTTCCTTGTTCTCTGTTCCTTCTTTCCAGCTTAAAAAACAATAAAAAAAACCCCCAAACCCTAAAAAAATTCTTCTGTTCCTGCACTCTAAGCATAAAATAGGGTCACACAAGTCACCCTTGCCCACCACATAAGGAGAGGACTGAGACAACCATTTTGTTTATTATTCATGTCCACTCCAGATGCTCACAGAGAAAGGGACAGATGTGAATTTCATTGGACTTCTAGAAGTGGAAACTTTTTAAAGATAATTTCCCTTCATTACATACTTCCTTGAGACTCCTCAATAATGCAGCACAACAATGCCATCAACTGTTACTACTGTGTCAAAAAATACTGTGTCAAAAATGTCCGTACCCTTTGGGAATGTAGTGTCTCATCTCTATTCTTCCTTGCTTTAAGTCCTCTGCATCCCAAAGAAGCATTATAACTCTTCTTTCCCACAATTTCTTTACTAAGTCTGTAAGGAACGTAAAAGGGAGCTTCAAGCATTATGTTTCTTCTGGGAAAATTCTGGCATTGGCTGTATACTTCGTTTTGCAACTTAACTCTGGTGTAATAATTTAACACACATAAACACACAATCTGTTTTTTCTAGTGAGCAATCTGAAAAAAAAATTAAAAACTCATTGCATGTAACTGACTTTCAATCTGTGCATCAGGACCAGGTCCCTGGGAGAACAAAGATGACTGAAGTAATTGGCATCAGGAATAGCTGCTCCTGAAGGCAACCAGCCAGTAATTTGCTGGTACATTTCACAGCCATTTGCTTACACCAGAAGAAATTCGAGCCTCAGGCATCCTGGGTTCTGCAGAATTTGTCCTGTGAACAAATCTACTTTCCAGAATCTGGTCTCTGTATTTCTTCATCTTCCAGCTCCACGAACTCCCTCTATTTCCCTTCAGCTCTACATCTTTGCAATGAAGCTGGTGTTTTATTCCTCTGCTTTTCTATACTACTGCAGAAAATTTATCAGGGTATAGAGAAGAGCCTGACAAAAGGCAAGCCTGTCACTGTCCTCCATTTAAATAACTAGAAGAGATCCTCCCAGTTTACAAGCTTGGCAGGGTCAATGCTGAACTGACTGTGGTGGCGGTATATTCACAACCACCTACAACATTGGAGAAAGGCACTGGGGTTGGTGAAGCACTGCAAGTGGTAACATTTTCAAAAAGAAACTTACTACTACCTAATGGGAATCACCTTTCCCCCATGCAGCAGCAAGTTCCTGTTTCACTGTGTAAGCAAATGACAGAGGTTAACAAATACATGGCTGGCAGAACAGGAAGGATATAAAGTATAGAAGGAATGATTTTTTTTTTTTTCCTTAATCCTTCTCTTCCAAATCCTTCCAAGCAACCAAACTGCATGAAGAAAGGTTTCCTGGCTTGTTTTTCAGACACAAACACATACAGAAAAATTTCAACTATAACATCTGAATCACCAGAGTTTTCAGTAACTCAGAAAGGGCTTTTTGGTAGCTATCAGTAATGCCTACAAAGTGCAAATACAAGAGGATAGTATATACAAGTGTTCACATAAACTCTGTAAAACATTCATGCTTATCCATATCTTCACTGATTTTCTTTTTGCTAGATGTTTCAGAGAATGCTACCTAAGGTGTTTGGAATTTAAGACTAGAAGCCTCAGATCCAAGTTTTAAAGTTCAAAGATGTGTACAAATTTATTAGATGGTTCAGCAATTTATAAAAAAGCTGGATATACCTTTTGTGTGTGTACAGGAAAAATTCCTCTTGCTTATCACACATAAGATTTCCCTCCTGCTAGTATGGTATTGAACAATAGAAAGAAATACTTAAAGCAGAAATGCTGCTACAAAACTTATGAGCAAAAAAAGAGCAGCATTTCATAATGGCAAATGAAATTACTATTTTGCCTTCATCTATTATAAAAGTTAAGAGTTACCATATGCCACTAAACAGAGATGGCTAAATCACACAAAAAGAGAAGCAAATATGATTAGTTGTTATTGTGCTAGATGATCATTCAAGCAGTATTTATCTTATCAGTAATATTTCCTATTATGCCTTCTACACTAAAGAACATCTGACAAGATCAGAAATGCTGGAACTGCATAAAGAGAAGCACAGTTCATCCTGCTATATTTTGTTTATAAGGGTAGCATATTAGCTTCTCCATTCCAAAAAATTGCTGGTAAGTTACATCACACTAGGAGAGCATAAACAAGCTTAGAGGCAAAAATATTTTGTAGGAATTTTGCTAATACTAATTTGAATTGAAAAATTTTAACTATTGCAGCACAGTACAATACATTGTAAGCTCGTAATAAGTATCAACAAAATTGCTTTGCTGCAGTAATAGAAGAGCAAATAGTATTCAAAAGAGGCAATCTAATTTTCATCTACTTCTAGTAATTTGATTTATTGGATCTTATTTACAGCTGTGGAAATAATTGTTGTATTGCTAAAGCATTCTACTTCACAAGCCAGCAAAAATTCAAGTATATCAGACTTCCAGATTACTGTGAGTAACCTGAAAGAAAATAGTTTTAATATATCCTGGTCAAATCATTACTTCATCCTTGAATGCTCCCAAGGACACTGATTGCCTTCAGGAGTCCTTCTGAACATACAAAGCAATTCATTTGCACTTGTATGTATAAGGAATTAGAGAGAGCATGGTTCCTCTTGTCCTGAGTTCTGCAGCACTATCAGCAACAGTAGACTCATAGAATGGTTTGTGTTGGAAAGGACATTAGTTCCAGCCCCCATACTATGGGCAAAGACACCTCCCACTAGAGCAAGTAGCTCAAAGCCCCATCCTGCCTGTCCTTGGATGCCTGCAGGGAGGGAGCATGGACAACTTCTCTGGGCAACTTGTTCCAGTGTCTCACCACCCTCATGGCAAAGAATTTCTTCCTAATAATTCTACCTGCTTCCAATTTACACAGTATCACACAGTAATGATGAGGCTGGAAAAGACCTTAAAGATCATCCAGTCCAACCTGAAACCAACCAAGTAAACCTAAACATCTGATACCTAGATCATGCCACTCAGCACTTCATCCAGTCTAACCTTAAACACCTCCAGAGACAGTGACCCAACCACCTCCATGGGCAGCCCATTCCAAAACTGGATCACTCTTCCAGTAAAAATCCTCTTTCAAATGTCAAGTCTAAACCTCCCCTGGTGGAGCTTAAGTCTGTGACCCCTTGTCCTGTCTCCAGTGTCCAGGGAAAAAAGACCGACCCCCACCTGACCACAACCACGTTTTTAGGTAGTTATAGACAGGGATAAGGTCAACCCTGAGCCTTCTCTTTTCCAGGCTAAAAAGACCCAACTCCATCAGTCTCTCCTCATAGGGCTTACCTTCCAGGCCCTTTACCAATCTAGTTGTTCTTCTCTGGGCTCGTTCCAGCACCTCAACATCCTTCCTAAACTGAGGGGCCCAGAACTGAACAAAATACTCCAGGTAATTAAAAAGGAACTGAGGGAACTTGGACAATTTATAATCATCAACCCTATTTTTACCACTACATGCCCTCTCCAGCTTCCTTATGGACCAGCTTTAGGTACTGGAAGGCTGCTATAAGTTGTCCCTGGAGTCTTCTCCAGACTGAACAATCCTAATTCTCTTAGTCTGTCTTCAGAGCAAAATTACATTAGACCTCTAACCACCTTTGTGGCCCACCTCTGGACTCACTCCTACAGGTCCATGTCCTTATGCTGGAATCTCCACAGCTGAATCCATAATTAGGATACCAGTTAGATATAACTCTAGAAAACAGCAACAATCATTATTTTGAAAACATACTACTAAATTTTAGTTTTCCTTTCCAAGAACAGAAAGAACCCTAATGTTCTGAAATATGCCACAGCATACCCACCACAAACAAATACCTCTAGAAGACATGTCAATTAGAAGTACATCCAAAATGTCACAGCTAAGCAATTTCTTAGACTAAAGGGATTCTGAGTGATTTTATGGTACAAGAGAGGATAGCTAATGTAAATTAAGAAAAATTAAATTGCCAATTGAGGTTACACATAGTCAGTGAAAAGATTTCACTGTCCACTTGAAAAAATGAGAATAATCATGCAAATGCTACAGTAAAAAAAAGACCTGTATGCCTCAGGGTATAAAGGATGGAAATTGTCAAGAAAAATTCCTTGGATCCATATATCCAGGTTTTTTTGCAAGCAGGACCCTAGAAACAGCAGTGCTGAGATTTAAATTGTGTTTTCAGAAGGTTCTTTTTCCTGTGGCAGTCAGACATACTGCTGACTGTCCAATTTGCAGGAAACAGATGATGTCATTTTGATAAAGCTCTCTTGCAGTTTCACATACCCAAGTGTTCAGACAAATTCAGACTTTCTGATTTCTGTGAAACATGTAAAAGGTCAAGTTCCTGAAGACTGAACAGAAATACAAAGACAATAAATGAAACCTCAGTATTTGTTACATTTGAATTTAAACACTGAACCATCTTAGTGTCTGCATATGTTCTGCTGGGTTCCAGAAACTACACATGTTCTGCATATAGTGAAGCTTCTTGATTCTTACAGGTATAAACAAGAGGATTGAAAATCACGTCAAAACACAAAATGCTGCAAGTAAAATAGCATTACATAAAATATTGATAGAATATTATTTTTAAGGGAAATCTATTATATATTCATTTTAAACCATATATAGAAAGTCTAATTTTTCATATACATAAGAAAAACTGTATTTTTAAAAGCTTAATAGTCCTTATAAAAAATGTGTTTAAACATAACTGCCAAAGTCTGCCTCTTCAAGTATACAAAACACCTGCTGCACTGAACATATCTTTCTTAGAAGTCAAAAATAATCTAAGTCAAGAGTTGAGTCAACATCAGTAAGCAGTACTAACATAAAAATGTCAAAGTACTGTATAAAGCATGTGCAGCATTGCTTTGTTTTAATACTGTACATATTTTTGTTTTAAAAGTGTTTTTAAAAAAACTGTTTATATTGAAGATAAAATCCTTTAGTGTCTGCAGAAGTTATCTGTTACCTAAAATGTCTGTTCTGGATGTGAATTTTCTCTCATTATTCAAAGGGAATTTTATCATTTATTTCAATGCAAGAAGGACTTCAAGTTTTCTTCAGCATATCAGTGTGCAATCTCTCTTACTCTCACTTGGCTCACCCTTAGCTTTGTAGTGCAAAACATTACAAGATCTTTAATATATTGACTAAAGAAATCTGAACTCAAGTACTTCAGCTTACAAGGCTAGTATAAGAATTAGTTAATTGTAAAACTGAGTGCTCAGTTAAACCAAAATAAATTGCAAATAAGCTGCGTACTTTTTAATCAACATCTCTCTTTTCTTGTGCTTCTTTATTATCCTTTCCAGCATGTCTTCTGGAATGAGCTTTCCAAGAAGGTGCGATACCCTGGATTCATTCCTAAAGTGGGAACTCAGCACTCTCTGCCTCCTCTTCTTTCCCAAAATAATATCTCCTCCATAAACTGTGTCTTCAAATCTCATGTCAGATGCTGTAGACTAAACCAGACATTAATTACACATACAGCTTGACACAGACCATCATATTATGACATGTATTTTAGCCAAATAACATGGAAACATATATTTCACTAAACCACAGGAAGCTACCTACATTACTGACTACACAGTTGCAATTGTTTTTAGGAAAACTTTTAAGTATTTAACAAATAAATATGAAGCATACTAATGTATATTTTAAATATAATTTTTAGTTTTTCATATGCTACCCATAAGTTAATTCTCCAAGTCTACAGTGTTCCTTAGAAACCAACTAACACTAGTTGTTAGTTTTGATTCTAATTTAGAGGTCATACAAACACTCTAATTCAAGCTAAAAAACAGCAGCATAGATGTGATGCAATTGTTGGGCAGCTTAGATCTGAGCAGTATTAAGTATTATGCATCATTTTGTATTCAAAATTCAGATTAGTTTTAAATGGAAAGACTAGCTGAAGATCTGTAACCAGTGGTGGCCCCAGGAATCTGTCTGTGTTGGGTCCAGTTTCATTTATTTGTTAATGATCTTGGTGGTGGGATATTGTCTCCTCACCAAGGTTGCTGATAACACTAAGGTGGGTGGTCTGGCCAATAATACATCTGATGGCTGTGCAGTCATTCAGGAAGACTTGGACAGACTGAAGGGATGGGCTAAGAGGAATTTAATGAGGTTTAGTAAGTCCAGAGTCCTTCACGCGGGAAGGAGTAATGCAAGACATCACCGTAGGCTGGGGGACAATCTACTGGAAAGCACTTCATGGAGAGAGATTGTTGAGTCCTTGTGCATAGTAAGTCATGGAACACCAGTGTGCTCTTGTGGCCAGGAAGGCCAGTGGGATCCTAGGATGTACCAAGAAGAGCTTGTCCAGCAGATCAAGGGAGGTTGTTGTCCCCTACATTTGAGTGTACAGCTGGGCTCCCTGTTCAAAAGGGATAGAGACTTAATTGGGAAAGTTCAATGGAGGGCCATAAGGATATTTAGGGGACTGCAGCACTTATCTTAGGAGAAATGGAGAGATCTGGGACTTCTTAGTTTGGAGAGGAGACGGTTACAAGAGGACTTAATCACTGTATATAAATACATGAAGACTGGGTGTTAAGAAGAATGCAATAATCTCTTTTCACTTATGGCTGTGACAGGACAAAGGGTAATAGGTATAAGATGGAGCACAGGAAGTTCCATCCCAATACAAGAAAAAATTTCTTGACTGAAAGTGTAACTGAACACTGGAATGGGCTGCCCAGGGAGGTTGCAGACTCTACTTCTCTACAGACTTTTAAGACCCATCTGGGTGCTACATAGCATGGATATCTGAAAAAGAAATCTGCATGTTGCCTAATTTGCAAAGCATCAGAGTTGTGAGTTTAGTACTCTTGTCTGTCGGCTTGCAAACAGTGAGAGATGATCTGAAACAAAGCAGTGGGACATCAAACAGCGAGATATTTGTGAAAAAGCAGTAGCAGCAATGTTTGTACCAAATTCCACTTAATTTAAAAATTCATAGCATTAGGAAAAAATGTAATTTAGAAGGAATTATTGTACTTCAAGAGATGGAAGTCATCATAAGCTCTTTTTAACTTTCACTGTCTTCAGCATGAGAAAAGAAAGCAGGTGTTGGTCATATCTTAAAGAATAAGATACATATTCATAGAATTTGTGACAACAGTAGAAAATCAGGCAAAGGTCTAAGCACAGACTGTAGTTTATTTAGTTGCCCAAATTCAAGGTTTTTAACTTATATTTAACTCACCTATGAGGCTAATGGGGTTGAATTAAAGAAACCAATCAAGAAATATTGATCTATAAAAACTCAATTTAAAAAAAGATCAGCATAAATCCAACTATATTTATATTGTTATCTTTAATGAAATGCAACAGTTTTCATTCTACAGAAAAGGCAGTTAATTATAAATGGGTTTTAGCCTCTCAAACAAAAAATTGTAAAGGAATGCTTCCTGAGTATAATGAAATACTACACAGAATATCAGCAGATGGTTCTTTTAATAGTTTCTGAGACATCTACCTTAACCCTAGACATGCAGGACACTGAGACATTGGCAAAAAGGGGTCTCAGTCTCTCTACCTCCCACTACAAAGAGCTGTCCTAATGTTACTCTACTCCTTCATCAGAACAGGGCATCCTGCCAGTGAACACTCCCTTGGCAGGCTGAATGTCTCACAATTCTGTCTCTCTTCCTTTCCCAGCTTTAACCTCTTCTTTCATAAATGATGTCAATCCTTTCCTTAGATGGCCTTCTAGCTTCAGAAATACACAGTATCCACATTTCTGTTGGCTGCTGAGATACAAATGAAAGGAAATAACAGCAGTGATGGCAGCTGAATGTGGAAAGAAGCAGACTGAAAACCAGACAGAAAGTCAGGCTGAAACCTTTTTCAACTACTTTATTATTTAATACTATGTCCATCAAACTCATTTGAGCTTAAGCCTGAAGAATCAATCCTACACATCATTCATCTACAACTTCTTAGACCCAGTTTCATGAACAAGATATTTGACATATTGTGGACCTTATCACAGGTATTCACAGAAGCATAGAACCATAGAATCATTATGGATAGTAAGGGACCTCAAAAGATCATCTAGTCCAATCCCCCGGCAACAGCAGGATCATCTCTACCAAGTTGCACAGTACCCCCTGGGCAGCCTGTTCCAATGCTTTGTTACTTTCACTGTGAAGAAGTTTCTTCTGATATTTACATGGAACCTCCTATGTATTATGAGCCCACACCTCTGCAGCAATGAAAAGTATACTGTATGTTGTTTTCTCTTTCAAATCCTCACTGAAAGGATTCTTCAAGCAATAGGGAGTGGTTTTTTTTATTCTTAACAGTGAAATATTCTCTGTTCTCAATTATGACAACATGTTTGCATCTTTGAGCTTTGGTTTAACATGTTAAGAAAGCTGAAATTTATCTTGCAGTTTTGAACAAACAGGTCAAAAATATAACACCAACATGAGAACATGGAGCTCTTCTAAGTAGACCTGCATATGAATTGAGTTGCTCAATGGAACAAAGACAGGTCATAGCAGTCATCCTGTGTTCTCCAAAAATTGTACGGAAGAACTTTCCTTTTCCAGCCTTACAGTTTTGTGCTTTTTATGAATCTCAACACTTTTCCACATGGATGTTTTTGAAACTGCAGGAAACATAGGATGGATGTGGTTTTAACCCAGTGACTAGCAAAATACTGATGAGTCCTGCTACTGACATTCTGACTAGGAGTTCTGATCAGGGACTTGGTTTCTTAGAACAAGTTAATCACATTTTTATTTGATTCAATATTTTTAAAATCACAATTGTCTGATAACCTGGAAAGCTTTTTGAAAGTACATTCATAATATACGTACTGATAGAACAGAATGTCTGCCAATTTGACCATTTACTGATTTGATAATTCATGATCTGACAGACGATCAACCAAAGATGTCTGTTTTAGAAGAAAAGAGTTATGTTTGACAACAGCATTTGCTCATACGAGAACTAATCATTCTCAGTAGCAAACGGACAGTTGTGAAAATAGTTGTGCTGTTGTAGTCAGTCATATTAGTACAGATGACACAAAAAAATTTGTCTGATTGAAACTGAAAACCCAGAATAAATCCTAGGATAATATCATTTGTGGGTTTTTTTACCATATATATTCAACAAAGTTATCATCTAATACTCACAAAATGTGCTTTTACTCTCTCAGTAAGGTCTTCTTGTAGTGTATAGATTTCTTCTCTCTTCATTACAATTTGAGAACCATCTTCAAATTCAACATTAATTGAAAAAAAATGGTTATTTCAAAATCAAATAATAATTTAAATCCTACTGGAAGTTTCTAGGAATGTCTCCAGATTAAAAAATATATATGCAAACACAGAGGATTAATATACAAATATTTTGCTATTTTAAGAAGTTAGAATTAGGATAAAACATTTAAAATGTCATTTCTGAGGAAATGTCACTGATTCATGAGAAGAAAATAATTTCTACTCAGACTTAAAAGTCATCACTGACACACATAAAATAAAGTCTATCAGACTAGGAATGCTTTTTTTCCAGTTTTCACATATTAAAAAGGCTTCATATTATTTCCAGTTGTTTAATTTTTTACGTGTTTCTAAAAAAAAGACCACAGAATTGAATTGTAACATTCTGTGATTCAAGATTGAGGAAGAATATGTCAAAAGAAAGTATGAGTGACAACTAAGGAAATAGCAGTTAACAGAATTTTATTGAATCTGATAGAATTTCTTTAAAATGCTCTGTTCAGAAGATGAAAAGCTTTATCATGCTTAGGTTTAGATTTAATACAACATGAACCCTGTTAGCAGAAAATGAGAAAGGAAATGTAACTAGGTGTGGGGAATGTTAAAATGCTGAGGCTTTGAAGCATTTAAGCTTTTTTGATAGCTGCTGATTTTTATTTTAATACTTCATCTAGCAATTGTGAATTTCAGCCATTATCTATGACTGCAGTTTTAGTCTCATAGAAACTGTACTTTAAAGTCTGGTTTAAAATTAAAAGAAGTTCCATTTTACATCCTTAGATTGCTTAATGAGACCATGTGAATGACAACAAACTTGGGTTGGAAGAATAAGCCCAAATACAAACATAGGAAAACATTAACTGATCAAAAGTAGTACTATAGATAACCATCAAAAAATCATGCCTATGAGCTTGTGAGTGGGCTGGGCTTTGTAGGTTCAAATTAAAACCTTGCCACAAGTGAGTATCACAGCATCACAGAAAGTTAGGGGTTGGAAGGAACCTCAAAAGATCATCTAGTCCAACCCTCCTGCCAGAGCAGGATCACCTATAGTAGGTCACACAGGAATGCATCCAGGCTGGTTTTGAAAAATCTTCAGAAAAAGGAAATATATGTCATATAAACGGCAAACAGCTGAAAATCCAATATATTATAACCATTCCAAAGAACCAGGGTATAGATCTGTAAACTATTAACTTATCTGAAAGCTTTTTGGTTTTTTTACAGCCATTAATGGGGATGCACAAATCTGTAATGCATTTAAAATCCACAAAGAACAGACGTAGTACAAAGCTACAAAAGTCTTCCTTGCTCCTCTCTGTCTCTTTTACTAACCCATTAAGCCTAGTATGTAAATTATATGTTGGAGGAACTTAAAGACCAATTTGTCTTCAACTTATTTAATAAAATTATGGCTTTTCAGGTCTTCTTCACCAGCATGCAGGAGCAGTGTTTCTGGTATCTGTCCTTGTTTGTAATAATTTGTTTTGCATCACTTGTGAAAGAATTAGGCAGGAAATGACCACTGCCAGCGCCTTGTAGTCCATCATCTCCTGAATGGGCAAGGTTTTTGTTTATACTAGTAGAGTGCAACAGGAGGCAATTGCTTCATACCACAAAATATGGCATGCTTGCAGTATGAAATATATTGAATGTTTACAGCTCTACACTGTAAACATTCACAGTTACTCTTCATAACTGGAAGTTCAGCATACAGCACTGGAAATAACTTTGCCTACCATTAAAGGCAAGTACAAGAGCTACTCTAAGACTTTCAATGGTACCATGATTCATGCAAGATAAATCCACCTTCTTTAATAGGTCAAATTTAATTCAGACTTCAGATAAAACATTTCAAATCAATTTTATCCAGCATATTACATTATTTGGCCTTGTGCTGCTGTGCTGTATCTGTGTAATATGTTATTCAGTCTGAGATTAATGTAGTGAATGGATAACATATTAACCTCAAATGAATCACAAAAATAAATAGTGAATGTCAATGCAAAAAATGAGCAAGAAATCAAATGCAGAGGCAGCAATAATTTCACGTGAATACCTGTTCCATTTGGCATATATAACTCTTTTTAGGGATTGTGTAGGGTATTGAGCTGTAAATGTCAAACTGGATGACACGAATTCCAGTGTGTTGTGCACAAGTACTGTCACATTATGTGCAAACATTTCATGGACATTAGGAAAATTCACAGATGTAGCCAAGTGGAGCAGAGTCACATTATCAGATCACAATACATTTCAGTCTCTACTTTTGCTGTACCATTGAAGATACCAAACAAACAGATTTTGTAATAGAATCTTGCATGTGCAACAGATCTCACAACCCAGAATGAAAATGGAGTATTCATAATCAGAGGCCCTAAGAGTTTTCAGGCTGTATAGACATACCAGAAGAACTACCAATGTGTCTTGAAGTTGGCCTTGCACCTTCTGTTTCATAGACTTTCTGTAACTTCTGGACACTCTGTGATGGCCTTCTCTCCAATCCTACACACTGAAATACTTGTTTGTTTACAAATTCCTGTGTATGCAGTGCAGTCTTGACTCCCCCTAATCTTTATACTTTGCTGTTATTATTTCCCCTGTTGCAAGGGGGAAGGAAGTTACACTACACTGTTACAAGGCAGTTTACAATAACCAACCATTATTGTTATGCTGAGTAGCTACAAAACTTAACTAAACTCTGCATGTTAATCAATTTTCCTTAAACTAATACGGTTTCACCATGTCCAAGAAGTGCAAAATAAGACAAAACTTTCTGACTACATCACAATACTTCAAATATGAAAGACAAGACTCATATAGACTACTTCGCAATACTACTCAGAAGATAAGCTGTTCAGAAGATTTAATGGCCTGAAGACTAACATTAGTACAAAACAATAATATTTATATTTTATAAAGAACTTTTCACATTGACAACATAATAGAACTGCTAAATATAAAGTAAGGGATAAGACTTAGAGGCTTGCTCAAGGGATCAGTCATTTGAGCATTTGAGTTCAACTGGAAGTCATTGGCTGAGTGAGAAGGTCAATGCAGTAAGCAATTTAGCCTGCCAGTGCCTTAATTTATCTACTGATTTAATAGTAAATTTGCCATTTCTGTAGAATAATGGAAGCCCTCAGATAAAAGAGTTACAGAAGCAATAACTACGTTATATATATACAGATATATAAATGAAATATACCTAGATATTCATTCTTTCAGAAGTGCTATTATTATGGTGATTGCTTTATTGCATTTTCTACCATACACTTGGGTACTCAAAGCTGCTGACTGATTTTTCTCAATGTCAAGAACATAAAAAACAATTATTGTATCTCTGAAATCAGAAGTCAGCTTTTTAGCCTTTCCTTCAATGTTAGTTCCCCTTTGCCTATGCTGAAAATAAAAAGCTCCTCAGATCATGTATTAATTAAAAATTCCTCAGATAAATGAAAGTGGGGCTATTTCTGCTCTTTTCACTATCTAACCTTTCATCCTTTTATAAAATGCCTACAGTTCACTGTCACACACCAAAGCTTAATTTTATATAATTAATTGTGTAATTATCTGACATAAAAGTAAATAACCTGGAGAAAGTAACAAGGGTTGCCTTTCAATCTTAATGTTACACCTGGCCACCTGAGTTCTTATTAAATAATCCATCTTATCTGAACAGGTGAAAGGTCAGGTCCTAACAAGTGCACAGCACTTGTTAATGTTTTAGCCAATTTACTTATTAGTTTAAATGCATTAACAGTCATAATGACAGCCCACACTTCACCCTTCTGCAGCTTTGAAGGTGCAGCTGGCCACTCTAGTGCTAGCTGAAAAGAGCTATTTGCAATAAAGACATCTGAAAAACAAGCACATAATAAATATAGATGTTCACCTGATACATGTGAGCTGTGTTTTTCACAGGTACTTTGCACCATACAGCTTTCAGGCCATCTCACTTGGGCAACTTCTGCCTCTGGAGGTGGACCCAGCCTTAGGCAATCTCTGCTCTATTGTCAAAGAAGGATGGATCATCAGCAATCAGACACTACATTGGAATTACCAGTTAGATGCTTTTTACAACTTGGTAACTGGAAAGGATTTATTATCATCTGTGTTTCAGATTCTATAATCCTACTAATAAGCTAACAGCAGCTATTGTTAGCCTGTACGAAAATGAAATACTGCCCAAAGAAACACTCTTTACAGTTGATGCTGCATTGGCAAGGCAACATATGTATAAAGCACACTACCAGCAACTGTGACATTTTTTCCACCAAATTTCTGTCACACGCTGAAAATAAAAATCATTAAATTGCAACTGCTTTATATGCAACAGTTTATCTTCTTACATATTCAAGTAATTTACATTTTGTTACAGCACATTTTCACTCACTTTGCTGACTGAAAAGTCTGACACTGACAGATCTAACTACAAATGGTGAGAATGCCAACGAATTCTTTGCATGGAGGATGCAGAAGCATTGAAATAATCTGAATGCTTACAAAAAAAGAATTGAAACTGACTGAAAGGTCTGACACTGTCAGATCAAACTACAAATGGTGAGAATGCCAACGAATTCTTTGCATGGAGGATGCAGAAGCATTGAAATAATCTGAATGCTTACAAAAAAGAATTTAAGGGCTAAGGGAGAATTCTTTTTCAGAAGATGCAAAGCAGTTTTTTTCCTATGGTTTAGCCAAATTTTGTGCCTGACTTGCTAAGCATGTCAGAGCAGCACAGTTCATGCTACTTATGACATACCCTTGTTATAGTTTCTTCTAGAGCATATAGCTCAGTATGGCTGAAATTATTCTTTTGCAGAGAACACTGACCACACACCCATAACAACAGCTGTATGAACTACACCATGGACCAGAAAGGGATTGGGTTAGTTCTGAGTTCACCAATTCTTTGCATGCTACCTTTGCCAAATGCTCACCTCCAAAAAAATCAACTACACTTTGTACATCACAAGACTTGTCATGCAAATTAGAGCTAATTTAGTGGTATTCTCAAAAAGGACATACCCAGTGACCCAGTAACCATGTTTCCTGAGCTCATTGGTAAACACAGAAATTAAACAGCCAAGGGCTGAGGTACAAAGGATCAGTGAAATGGTCCTGCTGGACCTGGTATTATCTCAGGTTGCTGCAATACTGTTACGATTTTCAAAGTCTCATATTTGCACAGAATAATTTACAGAAATATTCCAGTTTTGAGCTCAACAGTTCACTTCCAAGAAAGCCAAACAAACCTCCTGAAAAACCCCTCAAAAGATATGAGCAAAAATGCACAGATACTTACTGGGACATTGCCTTGTTATAATATCATGCTAGCCACATCCGGGCTTTAAAAACTGTTTTTAATCACATGACTTTGATTCAACATGAGAATACCTGAAGTTTCATGGAAACACTTTCCTGCATGACAATACAGTCTCTCAGACGCTGTGTCAAAGCACAGCTGTAGAACATGCTGTGAGGAACCACATTTTGTTTTGTCCCAACATCGCATCTGGGGCAGAGCTGCGGTGACCTGGGGTTACTCATGGTCACAATGCCAGTGCACAGCCCTCCTCTCTGTCTGAGTGCTTCCCTTCCCTTCCCTTCCCTGCCCTTCCCTGCCCTTCCCTGCCCTGCCCTGCCCTGCCCTGCCCTGCCCTGCCCTGCCCTACCCTGCCCAATGATTAAGAACGATTAAGGAATAATACATATTCAGAGGAAGTAGGTACATCATCCAAGGTGAAGGTGATGCATATGAAGAAGAGGGTATGGCAAATTTACCCTTAGAAAGATCTGAAAAGGATTGAAAAGACTGTGGAGAAACCCTTAAACATGTACCCCTTAGTTAAAACTGAGTATATCTGTGAAGATGATAATGGCCCCTATATTATAACCAAAGAGATTCCCTTTACCACTACTGAATTGGTCAAATTAAAAAAGGAGTTTGCAAGGGATGCAAAAGAGACAGACTGAATACGAGTGATGGCATTTTATTGTCTGAGAGGGAGGCAGAAGAATATCAGGGTCCTGGGGTATTCTTAACCTCTGGTGATCACCAGGCCCCATGATCCTTAACACAGAGAGTAGCCTACTGGACTGGGAGTTTGAACCCTCTGGAAAAGGGGGACCCTGTTGCAATCACCAGTACTGCCGAAAAACTTGCATAGAAATGCAAAACAGAGCTTGTCTGCAGGTGATGTATGAAAGGAAGTTAAGCCAGACCTCGGCTTCCTAGTGCTGCTGCCGGTGGACCTGGAAAGAATGACCCTGTTGATCTAGAGCTTCTCTGCATCCCTCAAGCCTATTGGGATCCAGCTTCAGGAGTGGATCCTAAATGCCCTGGAACACTACCAAGGGGAGAAGAAGGTGTGGACATGCAGGGAGGTTGCCCAGGAATTAATTAATTTTGGTTAAAAGTACAGCCCTGACACATGTTTTCCTGGCAAAGGCTACTGTGACTGACACAGACATCCTTTCAACTTCACCACACATTTGGGGCAGTAAGATTATCATATTAACCTTTCTGACACTTACAAGAGAGGCACAGGTACAATTGCCTACTTCCCAAGTGTAAAAGTATTGACTTCTCAGCAGACAGGATTTGATAAATACTGTAATAGCTCTGATTATAACTTAAATGACAATATGTTTTTCATAATCTCTTCTTGGTGATTACTATCAATATACTTATTGCCATTATCATATTTCTTCCTTTACCTATTTATTGCTGAAGTGCTAAAAGGAGACTTGGCTAAGAGTCTTGAACAAAATGCGTCATTGAAGATGGCAAATTTCCTGAAAACAAACAATCTATTGAAGTTAAACCAAAATTTTATTTTGTAAGAAAAAAACCTCAACATTAATTTGTCCCTTTGTACCATGCAAAGGAAAATTATCTCAGCTTCTGTAGAACAACTAATGGAATTGTTCATATGAAAAATTATAGAACATAGAAGCATTAAGATTGGAAGTGAAATCCAAGATCATTAAGTCCATCTGTCAACCCAATGCCACCATGCCCACTAAGCCACGTTTTCAAGTGCCAGAGCTAGGCGTATTTTGAACACCTCCAGGGATAGTGACTTAATCACATAAAAGGTCAAAATTATTCCTGTCTGTACAGAAAATTCTATACACTTACATGTCCTGGTTTACATTCCAGTTGTTTCACAGCTCAGAGCCCCAGTGCTAAGCATGGTTGGCTACAGAAGGTGGCTCAGGGAGTTCTCAACTTTAGTTTGAGTCTCTGAAAGGCTGAACATTTCACGACCTTGGACAATTCTCATATTGAAACAATTCTTTCTTTCTTGGGACAATTCTCACATTGAAAAAGATTCATCTTCAACAAAGAAAAATTCCATTTAAGAAATTTCCTGTATTTAAGTCGGTACTCAAGTCTGCAGCACTGTGAAACGTGTGGCTCCACCTTCTTTACTTTCCCATCAGGTGTTTGCATACTTGTGTAAGATCCCTGTGTCTACTGTTCTCTAGACTGAACAGTTACATCTCAGTCAGCACTCTTTCATATGAAAGATGGTCGAGTCCCTTTAATACTTCCATGTCCTGTCATTGTATGTACTCCGCATGTCCATGTCCTTGTACAGGGCAGTGTATAAACACACACACATTCCCACCAATACTAGGTTTAGAGCCATTTGAGAAATTTGAGAAAAATGCCTGCAAAAAACAACAGCCCTAAATTATTCTTTTTTTATTAACAGGCAATACATTCATAGAATCATTAGGTGTCACAAGGGACCTAGAAAGATCATCTAGTCCAATCCCCCTGCCACAGCAGGATCACCTAGACCAAGTCACACAGGAATACATCCAGGTGGGTCTTGAATGTCTGCAGAGAAGGAGACTCAACAACCCCCTGGGCAGTCTGTTCCAACGCTCCGTTACCCTCACTATGAAGAAGTTCCTTCTCATATTTATATAGAACATCCCCTGTTCCAGCTTGCACCCATTGCCTCTTGTCCTATCACTAGATGACCTTGAGAAGAGCCTGGCTCCATCCACCTGACACCCACCCCTCACATATTAATAGACAGTATTGAGGTCACCCCTCAGCCTCCTCTTCTCCAAGCTCAAGACACTTACCTCCCTCAGCCTTTCCTCATGAAGGAGATGTTCTACTTCCTTCATCATCTTCATTGCTGTGCAATGGACACCCTCCAGCGCCTCTGTGTCCTTCTTGAACTGAGGGGCCCAGAACTGGACACAATACTACAGATGCAGTGTCACCAGTGCAGAGTAAAGGGGGAGAAGAACCTCCCTTGATCTGCTAACCAACCCCCTTCTGACAGGTCAGTCCCCAACCTAGACTGGTCCCTGAGGTTGTTCTTGCCCAGATGCATGACTCTACACTTACCCTTGTTGTACCTCATTCAGTTTCTCTCTGCCCAGCTCTCTAGCCTGTCCAGGTCTCGCTGAATGGCAGCACAGTCTGCTGGGCTGTCAGCAACACCACCCAGCTTTGTGTCATCAGCAGACTTGCTGACAGTACACCCGAATCCCTCATCCAAGTCATTAATGAATGGATTGACGAGGACTGGTCCCAGTACTGATCCTTGGGGGACACCACTAGATACAGGCCTCCAACTAGACTTTGTCCCATTGAACAGCACTCTCTGGCTTATATCCTGCAGCCAGTTCACAATCCACCTCACTACCCAATCATCCAGTCCACACTGCCTCAGTTTGGCCGCAAGGATGCTATATGAGACTGTGTCAAAGGCCTTCCTGAAGTCAAGATAGACTACATCCACTGCTCTGTCATCATCTATCCACCTGCTTATTTATGCCCTCGTAAAGGGCTACCAGATTGGTCAAGCATGACTTCTTGGTGAAGCCATACTGACTGCCCCTAATGACCTTCTTGTCCCTGATGTGCCTAGAGAGAGCATCCAGGACAAATTGTTCCATCACCTTTCCTTGGATGGAGGTGAGGCTGATAAGTCTGTAGTTACCTCAGTCCTCTTTCTTAGCCTTTTTGAAGACTGGAGTGACATTTGCTAACCTCCAGTCTGTAGACACCTCTCCTGATTCCCATGACTTAGAAAAGATGATGGAAAGTGTCTTAGCAATGAATTCTGCCGTCTCCCTTAGCCAGCATGGGTGCTTCCCATCAGGCTCCATGGATTTACGTACATTGAGTTTGCTCAATACATCCCTAACTCAGTCCTCATCAACCAAGGCAGGCTCTTTTGCCTCGAGTTCCTCTGGAACCTCAGCAGTCTGGACTTTGATACCAGGTCAGCTCCCAGAAGTATAGACAGAGGCAAAGAAAGTGTTCAGTATGTCTGCTTTCTCTGTATTCTCTGTCTTCAGGGCACCCAGCTCATTCAGCAGGAGTCCCACATTGCCTCTCAGTTCAGTTTTACCTGCAATGTATTTGAAGAAGCCCTTTCTGTTACTCTTGACCTCTTGTATTGGGATTCATTATACATAGAGAGCAATCTATTCACAACAGACTATGGAAAAATATGTTTAAATACTGGGCGGATCTCTTATGTTATCACTAAGGAATCTTTGCACCTCACATAAGTAGAGTGAGAGAATTTTCCACTTATGTTATTCCTTCCTTTCTATCACAGTGGTTGAACTAGACTTTAATTCATTAAAGATGGACAGAACATTTTCAAATAACTAATCCATTTGAAATGTGAGAGTAGTGATATTTTGACGTTGACTAAGAAGAAACAGTAAGGGGACGAGCTGCCTGCATCCAAAGCATGTACTTGAATCCAGGAGCTGTGAAATGAATTGCAAGATTCCTACAATCTGAAGACAGCTGCTGCAGCTGAAGAAAATACCTATCTTTTTAGAGTTTAAAATATGTTCAAATGCTTTAAAATACAAGGCAAAAATGTGTAAGTCTAAGATAAAGTGTAATGTCTAAGATAAACTTAGAAACTGCTGAGACTATTCTCCAATAGTCAGAAACAGATATTCAATACCTACAATTTCATTTTGACGAGGAATTTTAATAATTCAGCTATCATAAAATTCAATTATTTTCAACTTTAGAAGACTGTAAGAACCTTTGACAACTTCCAGGTTTGGTGTAAAAGAGAAACACTGAAAGAAAGCATCTTTAGTGAAACGGAAAACTCTGTGCTAGAACTCTCAGTCAGCAGGCCTGACTGGGCTTTTTTCCTCAGGCACTGGCTAAAAGCCACCTGAAAGTTAAATTCATAGTCGAAAGGATACTGTTGTCTTCCATGTGAACATTGTAGTAGGAAAGGATTAAAGTATTCTGTGACTTCAAATATCAGCCAATGTTTATCCAAAAAAGTTCCTGGTCTGACAGAAAGGTGGATAGAAGGGAAATCATAAATGTTGACATGTCCAGAGTAGAATCTGTGAGTATTTAGTGAAAAAAATTTTCATTCAGGGGATTTTTCCCCAGTGGGGAGGACAGGAGCTGAAAAAAATTACATTGAGACTGCAATATATTATCTATTAACACTGTAAAAAACAATCAGGTTCAATACATTAAAAGGAAAATGCTCTCAAAATCATTGCTCAATATTCTGAATATACAAAAGTCTCACCATTTCATTACTCCTTCATCTAGCACCAGAAAACGTTTTTCATTAACTTGTACAATGTTCTGCTTTTCAACAGTCAGCTTATACCTCAATGTTTGATCTTTCAGGAGCTGAAATGGAATCATATCCTTCCAAATCTGACTGGCTTTGATGCATGTGCAACATGACTGGTTAATAAGGGATCAATTAACTAAAGTTGTAAAGGTTAATCCTGTATTTAATAACATAAAATAGCAATGGCCATTGTATCTCAAAAATTTGGTGATGAGAGGAAAATGTGCCCCATATGGTGTCTTTTAGAGAAGATTCACACCAAATAGTAATCAAGTGTTTAAAACTGTTGCTAGAAAACTAACATATTCAAATAGATAAATGCCAATATTTGTCTATTGAAATCAGGGAGAAAATGAGTTAGATCACTGTCTTCTAACTGTTTTATTTATTGATCCTATACTGACTCAAGAGAGGATAGGATAACTGTAATGAAGGTCCCACTATTTATAACTTTGAATAGTATGTCTTGTTTTACAAGCTGCTTTTGCCTCCCACTCGTATATGAGCAACTTCTGGAACTCCTCCTCTTAGAAAAAAGAAAACCAATCTCATCTTGATCAGATGAGAATATTTTCTGTGGGCAATTAGTAAACTCAGCTCTCAGAGCTGTGTTACTAAAGTGGTCTTAACAGAGAAGAGAAACATGAAACCCTAGCAAGGTTTCATGCTGGTATCTGTGATCTTTTAGGTCTGAAGATCGATCCTACTGTAAAGTTGATGCGTATTACTGGAGACCGGTTTTCCACAAACACAGCCCTAGAGAATTCATATATAACAATGCAATGAAGACAGATTTGGTTTTCCATGTATCAAAAAATCTTGGAAAGATACAGAAGAAAAATCAATCTATGCTATAAAGAAATAAATGGGAATATTGCCTGCAAGTGATTCACTAACCCATATAAATAAGTTTTTCCCTTATAGCTGCATTGGCTACAAATCTGGGGCTTACATTCATAGACTTCATTTAAAGTAATTTGTTAGACATGCAGACATGTCTAGTAATTTGTTAGACATTCTTTCTTTTCTGAACCATTTCATTTTCTGGAACTCGTTTAATAATCTACAGCCATAACATTCTTTTACCCATTTCCCATGAGAACATCACTACAAATTCCACAACATGGAGGATCATAATGTCATTAAGCATTAACCAAGACAGTAAACATAATCAGGCTGATGCCTCTTTCTTCAGGAGTATCTGAGTAGCCCGCATCCCATGACATCCTCAGTTTTGTTTTCCTTGACACTTATATAATTATCTGTTTAACTGGCAGATGGAGCACTAAGCTCTGTTATTTTTCAATTCATTATGGTTTAGACTGTATTCAAGAAAACATTTGTTGTTTTTTTTAAATTCAATTCAAATTAAAGCATTTTGCTCAAAGTCACTTAGCAAATATTTCTGCATCTCCTTCACACTCCTGTGCCTCACTGTTTATTCAAATTCTTGTCAAATACCAGTGATGGTGTAATTGACATAAGTGTAGCTCTTGCAACAAATTTCACAATCTAGCACATACTTCTAATCCTGTGTTTGCTGTATGGCTATGTAACAGAGCAATACAATGAAATACAATTAAACTGTAAAAACTATTTTAAATAATGGTAATGGAATGGTATAATTACTGTAATAGTATAAAATACAATGAATGACTGGTGTTGTTATTCCTAGGATGCTATGACATAAAAAACAATTTAAATGTTATCACAAAACTAGTATTCATAGCAATCGGTTTAGCTCAATGTATGTCCTTTAAAAATACTTATTTTTGTACCACAACATAAAACCCTCTAGGAAGACAGACTGCAGTCAATCAGAGCAGTCTTGATGGATGCCTGTGTAAGACTGTTTCCTTGTACTGCTGTAGCTTTCTCTATTGGTGAGAGGGTTCTTGTGAATTCCATTATGCTGTTGTGATGTAATTTGGAAACAAAAATGGCAAAATCAGAGGTAAGCAGCAAACTGGCTGTGCCTTGAAACACATCAAGGGAGCAGATTCCTTCCATACTCTCCCACCACTCATGCACAGGAATGATGGCACAATATTTCAGTACTCCTGTTGGCAGACAGAAAGATGGTATCTTTGTTTTTTGTTTTGTTGTTTTTTTACAAACTTCCATCTTATCTTTTTTAAATTTTTGCAAAGAATTAAAATGTGGAAAAGAAAGAAACTATAGATTTTGGGCATTGCTTACATTCATAAGAAAAGCCCAGACTCTACTTTTAGTCTGCCTAACCACAATTTACATGAAGGACATAGTATCATAGTACAGGCTTTTACCTTAGAAATGCTATACATTCTGAAAAATAAAGTAAAATTAAATTACGGTCTCCAAAACCAAAAAACCGACCCCTCTACCTTTTTATTTTGGAGAAAGGGAAATTTATTTCACAGCGAATACAATTCATAGCACAATCACTTCAGTTTATGGCATGTCTATAGTAATCACAAAATTAGCAGTTACTTCTCACATTGCAGACCAAACATGCTAAGTACATCTGATTTTCACTGATGTGACTTCAAGTGACTTTCTAGTTTCAAAATTCAGAGCATGAAAAAGTAGGAAAACTACTGACCTGGTTATTCAAGGCAAGAGAGGAGCCAGCCTTGGTTGATGAGGACTGGGTTAGGAATATGTTGAGCAAACTGAATGTATATAAATTCATGGGCCCTGACGGGATGCATCTGCGTGTGGCAGACTATGCTGCCATTCAGCAAGACCTGGACAGGCTAGAGAGCTGGGCAGAGAAAAACTGAATGAGGTACAACAAGGGTAAGTGTAGAGTCTTGCATCTGGGCAAGAACAACCTCAGGGACCAGGATAGGTTGGGGACTGACCTGTTGGAGAGCAATGTAGGAGAAAGGGACCTGGGGGTCCTAGTGGACAGCAGGATGACTATGAGCCAGCAATGTGCTCTTGTGGCCAAGAGGGCCAACACCATCCTAGGGGGGATCAAAATGGGGTTGGTTAGCAGATCAAGGGAGGTTCTTCTCCCCCTTTACTCTGCACTGGTGACACTGCATCTGTAGTATTGTGTCCAGTTCTGGGCCCCTCAGTTCAAGAAGGACACAGAGGCGCTGGAGGGTGTCCATTGCACAGCAATGAAGATGATGAAGGAAGTAGAACATCTCCCTCATGAGGAAAGGCTGAGGGAGCCGAGTCTCTTGAGCTTGGAGAATAGGAGGCTGAAGGGTGACCTCAATACTGTCTATAAATATGTGAGGGGTGGGTGTCAGGTGGATGGAGCCAGGCTCTTCTCAAGGTCATCTAGTGATAGGACAAGAGGCAATGGGTGGAGGCCAGAACAGAGGATGTTCCATATAAATATGAGAAGGAACTTCTTCACAGTGAGCGTAACGGAGCATTGGAACAGACTGCCCAGGGGGTTGTTGAGTCTCCTTCTCTGCAGACATTCAAGACCCACCTGGATGTATTCCTGTGTGACTTGGTCTAGGTGATCCTGCTGTGGCAGGGGGATTGGACTAGATGATCTTTCAAGGTCCCTTCTAATCCCTAATAATTCTATGATTGGGCTTTTGCACTGAAATAGACATCTCACTACCTCTATTGAATTGCAGCAGTTATATATAAGTTTCTCCCTTAAATTAAAACCCATGTTAAAATTACTTAATTGCTGTTAAGGTATCTACCATGAGATATTGTTCCCCATACTACCAGAAATCAAAGGCAGTTCAAAATGGAAGGAGTCTAGATCTGAACTGCCCACACTGTCCCTAATACTTAACTCTTGCTGCAGAGATCCAGAGGATAAAAACCTTCCATGGCACAGCAGGAAAGGTACCTCTCAAAAGCTCTGTGGAGGAATCTTTCCTTTCCCAAGTGTCATTATTCTAAGGCATTTAATGCAAGTTGTCTGCTCTGCCTACATTACTTCAGCTAATGTTAACTTTCAGTGTGAGTGCTAGTGATTAAGCTTCCACAGTCATGCTCACCTTTTTCATAAGGAGCATGACTAATATGATTACAGCTAACACTTCCAATTTAGGAAAGCTTGTCATACCAATAAATAACATACCACAACTACAAACTGTGAATACATCTACCAACACCATTAAAGTAGAAGTGACAAAATAAATAGTGCAAACTCTCCAAAACAACCACTGATCTGAACAGATATGTTTCTCTTTTGGGAGTGCTTTGACAAGGCTTTAACAGCCCAAGTAGCACTGCCATAAGCAGAAACACGATTGGATTCTGCATATTGTAAGGATAAGTTTGTGTAACCTATTATACAACTCATGACCATAGAAGCAAAGGAGACTACCTCAGACCAGAAATATCCTGAAAGAAAACCCATTGGTAATGAGAAAGCCTGTAATAAGAGGAAACCCAACAGAATTGTTTAACTAATAAACTTACAGTCCACCAGGTAAAGTCCATTATCAGCAGCAGCCTGTCCATAGAGAAGTTAAAAACCAACCAAAACAGCATAATTCTATCTCCCTTCCAGGAGGCTGTCTCTTATACTGTGCTGCTACTTCAATGATTTCATCCCTAAAGCAAAACATCTGTCAACATTTAAAACACCTATCTCTCACACATAAAATGTATCATCCATGTGGCAACTTCTGTTCTTAGTACTTCTGAGCACTGTTGATGTGCTGTAATTAAGGCAAATTTTTAGACAAAGTTAGGTTGGTTACATTTCAAGACAACTTGAAAGGAAAAGAGTGGTAGCTAATTTGCCAGTCAGATATTTATCTGAACAGAAAACAGCAATTTATACAGTACATTAGCACTTGAAAGAGCAGGATTGGTTCCCAGGAGTACAATTCTGGTTTTGAATTGTTATAAATGCAGTGAAATCACCAGACTAACAGAATAGTTCCTGTAATTTAACAATGTAGTCTTGGAGAACAGAATGCATATCATGAAAATATTTTGAATTTATGTATTTTATGTTGTCCTTAAAATGTTACTCAATATTTTCTTATAAAGCAAATACATGTATTCACCAAAGAGAAACTGTAAGGCAAAATGCATCATGCATTCATAGAACCATAGAATGGTTCAGGTTGGAATGGACCTCAAAGATCATCTAGTTCCAACCCCCCTGCCACAATCAGGGACACCATCCACTAGACTAGGTTGCTCAAGGCCCTGTCCAATCTGGCCTTGAACACTTCCAGGGAGAGGGCAGCCACAACCTCACCAAGCAGCCTGTTGCAGTGTCTCACCACCCTCATTGTGCAGAACTTCCTTCTGACTTCCAGTCTAAACCTCCCCTCTTTCAGTTAAAAACCATACTCCCTGCTCTTACCACTCCAAGCCCTTCGAAACAGCCCCTCCCCAGCTTTCCTGTAGCCCCCTTCAGGTACTGGAGGCCACTATAAGATCTCCCTGGAGTCTCCTCTTCTCCAGGCTGAACAGCACCAACTGTCTCAGCCTGTCCCCGTAGAAGAGGGGCTCCAGCCCTCCAGTTATTCATGCATATAACTTACTTTCCATTCAGTTTAGAAAGTTACCATTTCAATCCTAAAATTGTCTTTCAGAGAAGTATTAGTAGCACAAATACGTATGCAATGCTAGTTCACAGAGCACAATTACAACCAAAATTGCATCATGTGGCTTAGGACTTCCACGGTGGTATGATACAATAATTTGCAACAGAGAGGACATCAAGGATGCCTTAATTTGGGGTACAATATACTCTTAAGGAGAACATTTGGTGTCAGCAGTAGGCTGACTCCTCTCGAGTTGGCAAGGATACTAGAATGTCTGAATAGATGTGTCTGACTGCAGTAGAAGGTTCCTTTAGTGCATTAGAGAACCCTTGCTTGCAGACACATATAACTTAGATAAGACCCTGAATCCTACAGTATGACCTCATATTCTGCCCACCCATATATTGATGAAGGCCTAAAGGTTTAAAGTTGCCAGTAAATCAAGTGCAGTCAGATAACCACAAAGACCAACACATGTTCTGCTCCTGCCTTGAGATATAACACAGAGGAAGGCAAATGCTTCCCTCTCCCTCTTTCCCTCCCCTCCCCTTCCTTCACCTTTTCTCTCCTCCCCCAACTAAAAGACCCATGACATGTCTCAATCTACTTCCAATAAATAGTCTAAATTACCAGATGTTAAAATCCTACAATACCACAGAAAAAAGGTGGGAGGGGAAGTAATACTCTTTCCCCACTTTTAATGATCCCATCACATCTCTGGTTCCTGTAACTCCACGGATTGCACTATGCTCAACATGCTGATTACAGCTCTACTCACTGTGGTGTCAAACATAAATACATACTTTGCAGACACAAAAAACACTAATATATTGCTGGGTTTTTTTGCCTGCTTCACTGTAAAGTCAACCATTTTATTGTAAATGGAAAAGTAATGAATTATTTTCCATTTTGTTTCTACTGCTGAGCTGTGGGGGCATTACCTTAATTTAATTTAATACCACTATTGATAAAGATCCGTCAAGCATTCTACTATAAACCAAAAGGACCTTATACACAGGAAACTGTGTAAAGATAATGCTTATACTTGAAGCTTTAATTTGCCTTTAATCTATCCTATATTCCTTTTTGTGCTTATCTATTAAGTTTCCTGTCTCTACAGTAATGGGAAACAAAAGAAAAAGCAAGAGCCATAGAAAAAATCACTTCTGTATAATGGAGTAAACTGAAAGTAACTCACTTAAATCAGTATGGTTATAGTACTGTACAAAGAATTCAGATTAGAATCAGACTATTGGATCTTCTCGTGTTTTGCATCTTCAAGAATTAAAAGATGCAATAAAAGCCTCCAGTCTGAAGCCTTAGAGCTTAGTCTCTGCTTCAGAAAAAGCTGAACTCAATAAGACCCCAGTTTTGAAAACAGGATTTCATTTGTGTTAGTATTCACAAAATGCATACAATGCTTTGCATGTGCAAAACACTGCATTCTACATACTAGCATGCTTGCAAATCCAGTGCTAAAGTTCAGTTATTAAAATATGTTAAGCATGAAATATATTCTTCAAAATACACACACATGTATTTAGCTTCTTGAACTATAATAAGAAGGCACTACAAACCATAATAAGAATGAACATTATAAGAATGCAAATTCCCACACAATTTTTACAGTTCTAACCAGGAGGGAAAAAACCCAACACATTGTTTCCTCAGAAATATTTTACACAGCTGTCACACATGCTTTCCAAAATCTTTCAAAATTGTCTGTCAATGGCCACACCACACAAATGGTTGAGTAGTAAATTGAACTACATATAAAATAATCTTGTAATACTGCAAAAAAAGCTGTGCCAGCCCAACATAAGCACAACTTTCCCCTCAGAGACTAAATGTTGTCTCAGTTAAGAAATAAAAACAAAAGTTTTAAGACCTATTATAATTCATCAATTCACTTTTCTGATGTCATGCAACTGTTTTGATCTCTTCTTGATGTAAGTTCATACCACATAAGATCTATGTTTGAAATAGCATTACCTTTGGAAATACTTAGCTTGCTTTTCTATTTCACATTCTCAGAAATCACTGGTGGTGGTGGTACTGGAGAGCATCCAAAGTAATTACAGATTGCCCAGAAAGAGTGCAAATTCAACAGTTTTAATTCTTTCACCATTCTTTACAGATTTACATGCCAGTATAATAAAACTAAACAACAAGCTATTACTGTCTGCTAGAAGTCTAACAGATCTTTCACAGATATCAGGAAGTAATTAAGCAATATTGTTTAAAATTTTGATTTGCACAGGTAGACAAGCAGAAAACCATTGTCAGAATATGTAAAAAGAGAAGGGCATGCAGATAAGAAGCCACTGGAAAAATGCTGGAATCTATTCAGGCATTTATTAATTTATAATATCAGACAAGTTTGATGGAGGAGAAGTTACAAACATCTGGTTTGTAGGATCTTCTGGTTTTTATATCCATGTATACATTAATGGACTGGCAACAGTTTACTTGCTAGCCCAGAGTTTCTGAATGTCCAGTGTTCAGGCAGCATGGTTTTTCAAACACAGTTATTCACATCAGCACAAGTGAGTAATGCTTTCTAACCCGCACATGCAAGAAGTCTCACCTACACAATGGCACAATTATAAACTAATGCTCCCTTTAGGTGGCTGTGAAAGAAATAATTCTTCAAGAACCATACAGCTACATCTCAAAGAAGGATGAAGTAAATCCATTCTGTCTCTCATTAGTCTAATAATACTATCCTTGGGATAATCTATACTCAGCCTGACCTCTCTGAACACTTATCTTGAGGAACTCCAAGATTATGAATGTATACACAGCTTCAAAACCCTGACAGATATCTAGTCCAGAAATCATTATTCAGAATCCTATCAAAACAGGACAATACGCAGACTATGCACAGAGCATGTTTATACATTAGAGAACAAGAAATCAAAGCTTTCATTTAATAATTTGTATGCCACAAAGCGAGTATTTGTGAGCTGGAACTTGTTGGATAGAGGGAGAGGGTTGAGAATAAGGCCAATGGCTGAGAAAAGTCATTTTTTTTTCCTTTTAATAGCTTCTCAAAATACACTATTATTATATGGCATTTTTTTCTTTAAACACTGGAAACTACAGTTTTATCATAAAGAAAGCAGACAGTAATAATTTTTGACTTTGTGAAATTTAACTGCACAGTGTTAAGTTATAACTTCATTGAAGTTTGGCAGACAGAGCTCTCAATAGCCCTGTCCCTCTCTCCCGCACCAATGGGAAATTTAAAAATAGACACAGAAAGATAGAGCTTAGTTTCATCCATCATCTAAAAACACTGAAGGCTCCCTTGGACTGAAAGAAGGTTATTGAGTTAAGTATCAGGACAATTCTGCTATGGATTCCAGGAATCATTGTTTGTATGTTAAAAAAAATCCACCTCTTGGTGGAGTTTTGTTTATACTGAAATTTTTTTCCTGTAAGGTGGCTAGATAATTTTTTTTCCTGTAAGCAGTGGTAGATAAAAAAAAAAGCTCAGCAAAATGATGGCTGGAGCAATCTTCTCAATGAAGGACCCCTACATTTATACACCTAATAGTAATCTAAAGCAGAGTGCATGTATGTCATGGCAGCAACAGTATACTCTCTTCCCTTAGTTTGCTTGAAATTCACAAGGCAAAACCACAACAGCAAAGAATTCCATGTAAACTGGCCACTGAAGGAACATGGCATTTACTGGGGAAACTTGTCTGAAAGGACATCTACCATTTCAGAAGAGGTGTGCTCAGCTCACCACTGTAATTAGACCTCTCCACAGACTTAAACCATGCTTGACTCTGCGATTTCTTTTCTTTCTTACAGGCAATATAATTTACTGGCCCCTACTTAGCTGTGTTTTTAAACAGTTATGAGGGAAAAACTTGATGCTTAGCTCTACATTCATGTTAATATGTATATATATATGCATGCTTTAATTGCACTTGCTCTTAAGGCATTATTGACAGCCACAATATACAGAGAAACCCGATATATTTAGTAATTACTAATACAAACCAAAAGAACAACAAATATCTTTCTTATATGCAAACAGGGTTTCACAAAGCTTTGATACACAAAGCTTTGAAATTTCCCTGCTCCCTTTTTTCCTCAAAAATAAATCACTGTCTGAGCATTAGAATTGTGGTCTATTGTGAGCCGAGCTGAAATTATATAGTGGATTCAGCACATAGTGGAAAAGCAGAAAGCTACTACTATATTTGTGAGCTAGTTGAAAAGTGAAAACAGATTAGAAAAATAAGTTCTTCAATAGGCAGCAATATTGCTTTCACACCAGATTTGATGAATAAGTCCTCCCAGCGGCACTAACACCTGATACACATATTGTACGGATTAGGAAGTTTTAGTCCAGACAGAGGAGAAAACATTTTTTCCCCCTTCCAGTATCTGCTTCAGGTATATTATCTAATGAAAACACAACACGATTTCTCTAAGGAATGTAAAATTCATTTGGTATTTCCATCACACAATTATATGTAGTACATCCACTATCTGAGAAGCACTGAGGCACATCGAGACCTGATTACATTTATTCTTAGCTTCAGATCAGACTACCCCACTTGGGCAGCAAGCAACTTCTCATCTCTGCCTTAACAGATCCTCAATCCACACATTCAAGAATGGGGGGTTTCTAATAACAATACAGCAACATTTTCTTAATATCTTGATCATCCTAAATAAGTGTCTTTGATGATTAATGGAGCTTTATGGAGTGTTTTGAATTAAAGGATAAGTTTTCGAAGACACATAAGAGGGATTTGCTGACTCTTCTATTCAGACCAGTGGGAGGTAAGCATCTCAATCTACATACACTGCTGTGAAATGTGTCCTTCAAATACTGAATTTTAAGAAGGCATCACACATGCAATAACTAAGAAGCTTCTAAGAACAACAGTATCATTATCACTGATGTTATGTCAGTGAATGCTATACCTAGGAAGACATCAGGCCTGAAGAAAGCAAAACAGCTCAAAGAATTTTGCAGAAGAATATGGAGCACCCCAAAGGGCTTGAGCTGCACCTCTTGAGTGGCAAAATGTGTGTTTTCCAAAACAGCACACGCCTGACTCCCACCACTCTGCATACAGAAAAGGACACAGAGCTAAATTAAAACCAACAAACAGCACTTCTGCATACCCGTGTTCACTGAAAGCTCTAATGCATAGTGATTATTATCAGAAGGCAGACAAAAATATAAGCTCAGCACAAAAAAGGCTCGTAGGAGTATAAAGGTAAACAAGGATTGGAGTTCTATCATGTGAAAAGATTCCAAGACATGACAAAGGTTAATATCCAATGTATTCATTGCAAATGTGGAGGGAAACAGAATCTTACCACAGTTTTCTGCCAATTTTGTTTATTATGCGCTAACTACATGCACACTGTGGTCCTTAACATTGCTGAGAGACACGGTAGTTTATGTAAGTATGCAAGAGAAGTCAAAATCTCAAATGCATTTTGGAAATCAAATAATTTCCACAGTCCTCTCCCTCATGGTTTTTATCATTAAAAAAGTAATCTTCCAAACTAAATATCAGCAGGTGTAAACAAGTTGTTAGAACAGATTTCTTAAGAGCTACCCTTCATATTATAGCAGGACTTACTCTATTCTGCAAGGAATTTTTAGAAGTTATCTCTCAGAGACAGAGAAGAATATATGGAATTCCCTCCCTCATATCTTTTATTAAATGCATATTTCTTAATTAAAAGATTTTTCTACGATTACTTATGATTCATTTCATAAAATGGCAAAGACTAATTAGAACAAACAAGGTTTCAGAAGCCCATTACAAAATAGTAATTCTCAGCAGGAAACATAGCAAACATGAACAGAATATTAAGACATTATCTCCTCAAGGTCAAAAGAAGTAGTTCAAGAGCTTCAAACTATGTAATTAAAAAAAAAAAAACAAAGCAACCCAAAAAACCCCACAATAAACCAAAAAGCCTAAAGCAAGCAAGCAAACAAAGCCACCAGAAAGAAACTGCATCTGAGAAAGTACTTACTACAATGTCTTCAGAAAAAGTATCCAGACTGAGAGAGGCATCATCAAACATGACTTCATAGAAAATTTGAGATGTCACTCCTATGACCTGCAACTATAGTATCATGTATTTCTATGTTTTTTGATTACTGTTTGCCCAATAATAATGGTCTCAGACATCCTTTTTCTCTTATGAAAAGGAAGAGAATAAAAGAAAAATCAATTTTAAAATACCAGCTTATTTATCAGAAATTTATCAGTTTACCACTCAATATTTACACATAAAAGGCAAATTTCTTCCAATCATGATTTTGCTTTACATACAAAGTTTCTCCATTTAATAACAAAGAGCACATGAAGAACAATAAACCACAGCATCATGTCCTGGCATTATTTTAAATTACCAGATTTTTATGTAGTGGATTTCATTGTGATCCTACATAATTGCTTATTATTTTGCTTAATGGGATGCAATAACTAAATGCATATCCAGTTCTTGGCAGAGTTTACTACAGGGGTGTACCTGAGTAAATTCTTAATCCATACTGTGCACAGCATTTGCTTTAAAACTTCATAAAACTTTCACTCTTCATCAGTCATTTATGTGGCAAATCAGTAACAATATTTTTTTTTCTATTTCATATATTTAATTCTCCAGAGTGAGTTATGCCAATCAGAGGAGTAGCAGGGTTGTTAAACTATGCAAAAATTCTACATCAACTGCATGATGGATTCTGTAAACAAAACAAAAAGAAAAAGGTGGAACTTTTTCAGTGAACCAATACTCAGAAAGTCATTTGATGCAGTCAACGTCTCAGCTCCCAAATGATGCATTCCCACCTAACTTCCACTCAAAAAGCAACCTGCTTAACCAGGAAAAATACTAAGAGCTTCTCGTCCTAAAAACACAAGGACAGCACGTCTTTCTTAAGATCCTAACTCTTTTCAATACCTCACAAAGGTCTACTTCTGTATGCAAAAGTGAATTACTGTGACTTTGGTTTCACTGAACAGCTAAACATTTTTTATAATGGAAGATATTATTGCAAGGGGCAATTACACTAGTATGTACTAAGCATAGATCATTTTTTCATTAGAAATGGTTTTATAAACAGTATAAAATACATTATTTCATTTGCTAAATTAAGTACTCATTACAGTGCTTTTCAAATCTTCCAGTGAATTCTTCAATCCATATCATATTATTGAAATATGTCTGTGAAAATAAGGAAAATGTTACAGCTCTGGGATTTTTAGCAAATGGAGAAGCAAGGACAGCATAAATTCTTTCTATTAGATTCCAAGCTTTAACAGTAATGTACATGCTTCTGAAGGAAAGGAAAAATCCACACTAGACTTCTTTCTTTGCAGAGACTTTAGTCTCCTTCATGAACCAGTTTCTGGGATTTAGAATTTTTAAACCTCTCTGCTCATGCAAACTAAAGGCAAACCAAATACAAACATTCTGTACCATTTCTGGGGACAGTGCACTAAATCTCTGCATGTCCGAGTTCTGCCTGGAGGATTTAGTTGAGGTCACTTTAGATAGTAGAACCCAATCATCTTTCTAATACATTTTCAAGTTTACCTAGAAATAATGTTCTGAGCATACTCACAAATTATTTAACCATTTACATGTACAGCAAAATTGCTGCTGCTTCTTTTCACTGATCTGTAGCTGGACTATGTAGCAGAATTACCTACACATATAACAACTTACTATCACAGGAGTGATAACATACCAATCACTGCCCTTTATCCAATCTGGAAATGAGTAAACATAAATGTTAATTTACCCTTCTGTTTTTGTCTTTAATATAGTTCAGAAGTACACTGGCAAAAATTAATTGATTTACTTGTGTGAGATAATAGAAAAAGATTGGTATTTCCAAAGCCCAAGGAGAAATAGATGCATTAAAAGGTTTAAATGTCTTAAACCTTGAAGATGGAACTCTTCAAAAAGATTGAAGGCAAAATATATTAAGAAGTAATACTGGCTCATTTAATGATAACAGACAAGAAATCCATTGCTCATTAGAACAAATAATAAGATCCAGAAATGCACCCTAGCTCAAGAAGATTATTTTTTAGTATGTTACCTTGATAGAATTCTTGATTTATTTCTTGGAGAAAATATTGACAAGCACACTCTGTAATTGACTGCTTGTCCCAGAAAACATATTCTGTCAGAAAGTCTTAAGAATTTATTGATGTTAAGAATGTCATTTTTGATCAGAAAGGACAGTTGTTACGTAAGACACTCTATCAGATTAAAGAAATAGCTGTGGTAGTAACCAGATTATTGAGAAAGCTGAGGTTTAAAAAGCATAATTTTCTTTAACTGTATCTAAGACAAGGATGGACTAAGATAGTGACAGAAATACAGAAAAAAACAACAACCCAGATACAAAGAAAGGAGTTAAAATCCTTTTCTATGTGCAAACTTAAATTATTTTTTGTATGACAGACCACAAAAATCTTGTTAAATATGTTTTTTGTATGCATATATGTATGGGAAATCATTCAATATATTGTATGTATTGTTTTTAATGGGAGATCCTCAAAATGCAGAGATTGATTTGATGCAGGAACATAACTCTCATTTCATTACTGTAAGTTTACTCCATGGAACCCTGATTAAGGCATAGAAATTATGAATGACATTTTCAAAATATGTAATAAATTCTTCCTAAGGCATAGCTTAGTATCTCTGAAATGCTAAGGTCCTGGCAGTAGAGGCAAACTATGACATTGCATTACTCAGGTATTCAACAACTTCCATATTTAGCATCAGTTTTTTAACTTTGATTTGTGGAGGTAACTTGAAATACGTCAAAAAGGGGCAACAATAGGTTTTGGCAACTTGTGATCAGTGCAAAAGACTATCTTTACCCGTTCTAAAGACATCTTCCACAGTTGTGTAACGGGTTGTCCAGATGACCCCCTTTGATGACACCAAATGGAACTTCACCCATGAGCACATATTTGCCTACAAATGTCTTTCTATGATTGTTTTTCCTAATCTTGTATGGATTCTTTAGGGTTTTCTTCATTTAGTACAGTTGCATACACCTTTTTCTTTTTTCCTTTTGTATGAAAGAGTTCTTTTCATCAAAACTAACCATAAAATCATTAGGGATCAGAAAGGACCTTGAAAGATCATCTAGTCCAGTCCCCCCTGCCACAGCAGGATCACCTAGACCAAGTCACACAGGAACAGATCCAGGCGCGTCTCCAGAGAAGGAAACTCCACAACCCCCCTGGGCAATCTGTTCCAATTCTCTGTTTATCCTCACTGTGAAGAAGCTCCTTCTGATATCTATATGGAACTCCTATTTTTCAGCTTGCACCCATTGCCCCTTGTCCTATCACTAGACAACCTTGAGAAGAACCTGGCTCCATCCTCCTGACACCCACCCATCTGCAGCACCTATTCTTAACTGTACTTTCAAGTATTCTTGCACTTGGATGACAAAAAAGTAGTGTGGGAAATGTCTCATACCCACAGCAAAGTATATTCAAAGAATAAAAATGAAAAAAACATGATCTACTGTCTGTAAGTACTAAATTACAGAGGCTTCCATCCATACAGACACTGCAATATGCATGACAACATAATATAACATACTACAGAAATAATAAATATTCTCTGTAACAACTTCTGCTCTAGCATTGCTTTGGTGTTACATCTAAAGCTGTGCCTTCAGAAAATACTACAGGCACGCTTTGTTTTGATTCCATGGAACTCCATAGAACATATTTTTGAAAACTCATACCAGCCCTGAAAAATTCCAGTTCTTAGCATTTATATATTTACCTCATTTGGCAGCACTGTATGGATGCAGGTACCTTTTTGAATACCATTCCATCAGAAGACTCACCATTTTTTTTTCTCACGGTTTATACTAAAACAGTACTCTAGGAAAAATGCCTGAAGAAAATGAAGAATCTGATCTCCTGTGAAAAAGACTTGAGAAAGTGTATTGATAGCTAATTTGGATACTATGTACTTCAGACCATAGATATAATGGGTGCACAGATCCATACTGCACCTCTTCATTGCAATTCCTTTTAGCCAAGGTGGAAAGACACACTAATGCCAGTAATAATACACATTTATCTGTACGTTGGTAGGTCTTCTGTTGAGCACCCTCACTGATTTATACATTACAATACTACAATAGATGCATGACACAATTTTTCTTAGCGCTCAGAATCCATCCTTGGTTGCTGAGGTTTGGACGGTTTCTTTGATTTTCCTCAAACTTTTAAGAAAGCAACAATTAGAAGCATTAATTGAGCACAGTATTTAGTGGCTATATTAGTGAAAAAACCCCAGATAATTCAAATTTTGTTTCTTTAATAAGAGGATAAATAATAATGCCCCTGCTTTATGTACAATGTTTTCAATTGCTAAATACCAGGAGTGATTATTTTTTTCTTGCTGATAAGACAATTTGATTCCTGTAAAAATTTGCAGAGTACAGTATTTCAGACTGCATGAATCCCTTGTTCTGCTTTCAAGCAAAGAAGTTACAGCAACAGAACAAAAAAAAGTTCATTAGAAGTAAGATACATTGCTATGCCTAATGGTGAAAAGCAATGCAATTTCTGTATGAAGGAATAGCTAATAGCTAAGAAAAGAGTAAAAAGAAAACCAATGGTGAAAAACCTTCCATAGGCTTTACGATGCAATTAATTATCCAAAAGACAGAGCTTAAAATGAAGCATACACAAACATATGGCAATCTTCTTTGTCTCAGGAGTAGGTTAACAATTTCACAGAAAGTATTCTTAATAAAGTACCTGCTATTTCCAATTTGGACCCAAAGAAAAACACAAACACATATATTCTTCTGCAAATCCAATTTCATTTGAGCCAAATGAAGTAAGTTGGTAACACAGAATACTTTTCAAAAAGTTTGGTGCTGGGAAGATTCTTGATCAATAGCCTAATGTGCAAGTGGAGATAATTTATGAGTTACAGTTTTCCTCAGGGGTCTGTTTTGGGTCCAGTGCTGTTTAACATCTTTGGACATTCAGTGCACCTGCAGCAAGTTTGGCAGTGATGCCAAGCTGCGTGGTGTGCTTGACATGCTGAAAGTAAAGGAGGCCATTCGGAGGCACCTCGACAGGCTTGAGAACTGGGTCTGTGCAAAGTGCATGAGGTTTAAAATGTCCAAGTGCAAGGTTGGGGCAATCCCAAGCACAAATACATGCTGGGTGGTGAATGGATTAAGAGCAACCCTGAGGAGAACTTGGAGGTGCTGGCAGATAAGATGCCCTACAGAAGCTAACAATGTGTAATTACAGCCCAGAAGACTAACTGTACCCTGGGCTGCATCGAAGGAAGTGTCACACTGCAGGTCAAGGGAGGTTGATTCTCCCTCATTACTCTGCTCTTGTGAGACTACATCTGGGAGTACTCTTAGGTCCTTTCCAATCATGTTTATTCTGTGATTCTGTGACCTACTTCTGGAGTCCCCAGTATAAAAAAAACATGGAACTGTTGGAGTGAGTCCAGAGGAGGATCACAGGAATGATCAGAGGGCTGAAGCATTTCTGTGAATACAGGCTGAGGCAATTTGAGCTGTTCAGCCTGGAGAAGGTTTCAGCAGGACTTTACAGTAGTCTTCCAGTACCTGAACTGTACCTGAAGGAGGCTAACAGGAAAGCTGGAGAGAGTCTTTTTATGAGCCACTTGAGTTATAGGACAACACTTTCAAGATAAGAGAGTAAACTTAGATTAGATAGAAGGAAGAGATTCCTCCCTGTGAGGGTGGTGAGGCGCTGCATGTGTGCAGTTGTGAATGGAATTTCCCATGAAATTTTTTAGGCCAAGTTACACAGGTCCCTGGGAAACCTGGCCTAATGAGAGGAATCCCTGCCTATGGCATGGGGTTTGGAACTAGTAGATCTTTGAGGTCTCTTAGGACTCTAGTATTCAAGACAGGACATGGTAGCCTTATTTCAACTTACATGGAAAGCTCAACCTCTTACGAAGTAGCAACACAAAATCCTATTTCTTATTGGTTTGGTATGTTGGGTGTTTTTTTTCTGAAACTATGTAATAGAGGACAAGGGAACCACTAGGATGAAATGGATTTTATGGGATTCCAAGTTACTCAATTACTATTTTTTGGGATTTCTTCAAAGTAGGAATAAAAGAAATTAGCATGCATAAAGTCCTCTTTGATCATGGAATAATTTCCCAGATATTGATGCTAATAAATATTACAACATAGAGTATACAGACTTGTCCTAAACAAAGGCTAGAAAATGTATGGGAAGAACAGCCCTGTTTTTACTGGCTGTGATTTAATCTAGTAATTTTCAACTAATGATGATGTTTTGCATGAAAGCCAAGAAAAGGATATTAAATTGTCTGTACAGATGGAGGCTCCAAGCTTGGTGTCATCTGCAAATTTGCTCATAATGGATTCCAACCCATTGTCAATATCATCAATGAAGATGTTGATCAGGACCGGACCCAACACTAAACCTTGGGGGACACCACTAGTAACAGGTCACCAACTAGATGCGACACCATTTACCACCACTCTCTGGGCTCATCCATCCAACCAGTTCCTGACCCAGCATAGAATATTCGTGTCAAAGCCTCTTCCCGTCATCTTTACCAGGAGTATATCATGGGAGACCGTGTCGAACGCCTTACTGAAATCTAGGTAAACCACAACCACAGCCTACCTCTCAATGACCAGTCGAGTCACTTGATCATAAAAGGTGATCAGGTTAGTCAGGCAAGACCTGCCTTACCTAAACCCATGTTGACTGGGCTTAATCTTTTGGCCATCACTCAGTTGTTGCATAATAGCACTCAGCACTAACCATTCCATAACTCTGCCCGGAACTGAGGTGAGGCTAACAAGTCCATAGTTGCCTGGATCATCCTTCCAACCCTTCTTGTAAATGAGGGTCACATTCGCTGATCTCCAATCATCCCGGACCTCACCTGCAATCCACGACTTCTGATAGATTATGGAGAGCAGTTTAGCAAGCTCATCCGCCAGCTCTCTCATCACTCTGGGGTGAATCCCATCCTGTCCCATGGACCTATGCGGATCCAAACGGATCAGCAGGTCTCTAACTAGTACCTCTTGGAAAACAGGGGAGCTACACTATACCCTATCCCCGTCTACAAGTTTAGTTAAGTAGTCATTCTGAAGACAGTCGCCCCTGTTGTTGAAGACAGAGGCAAAGGAGGCAATAAGTACCTCTTCCTTATCCTCATCTCCAATTACTAAATTTCCCCCCATGTCCAGTAAGGAGTGGAGGGTATTACTGCCCCTCTTGTTTTCATTGATATATTTGTAAAAGCTCTTCATATTATCCTTAACAGTGGTGACCAGCCTGAGTTCGAGTTGGGCTTTAGCCTCCCTAATTTTGTTCCTACACAGCCTGACAGTTCCTCAATACATGACTGAAGTGACCTCACCCTTTTTCTAGAGGTGGTGCATCCTCTTTTTCTCTCTTAGTTTTTTCAAAATGTCCTTATTCATGTAGGCTGGTCTTTTTCCTCTACGGCTCATCTTGCGACACACAGGGACAGCCCGGTTTTGTACTTGGGCTGCCTCCCAAGGAACTTTCCTAATCAATTCCTTAAATAAAATGAAATCTGCCCTATGAAATCCAGTTTAGATGTTTTGTTGAGCCCTCTTACTGATACACTATTAATTGAAACTTAATACTTTCATGATCGCTGCCTCCCAGGACAGCCTCCGACAAATACATCACCGACCAGGTCTACCCCGATTGCAAACAGCAAATCAAGAAAAGCCTCACCCCTGGTAGGTTCACTGACCAATTGTGACAAAAAATAATCCTCAATACACTCTACAAACCTTCTAGACTCCCTCCTAACTGCTGTGTTAAGATCCCAGAGAATGTCTGGGAGGTTGAAGTCACCCAAGAGAATCAGGGCAGGAAATCTTGAGACGTCCTTCAATTGTTTAAAGCAGTCTCATCATCCTGATTGAGTGGTCTGTAGCACACTCCTAACAAATTGTCAATCTTATTAGTTAACCTACAGGCTGGAAATAAAGATGCACCATAATAACATCAACTTCCATACTTTACTCAATGACAGAAAATTATAATTGGAAGTTTGCAAGACACTCTTTAGCTACAGAACTAAGGATTTATATATATGGAATCACAGAATCTTTAGGGATCAGAAGGGACCTCAAAAGATCATCTAGTCCAATCCCTCTGCCACAGCAGGATCACCTAGACACAGGGACACATTCACGTGGGTCTTGAATGTCTGCAGAGGAGACTCCACAATCCCCCTGGGCAGTCTGTTCCAATCCTCCGTTACCCTCACTGTGAAGAAGTTCCTTCTCATATATATATGGAACATCGTCCGTTCTAGCTTGAACCCATTGCCTCTTGT